>PITA01019616.1:0-37040 GCA_004023965.1 Spilogale gracilis
CAACTTTTGTAGCAACATGGACTGGACTGGAAGAGATTATGCTGAGTGAAATAAGCCAAGAAGAGAAAGTCAAGTATCGCATGGTTTCACTTACTTGCGGTGCATGAGGGGTAACCTGGAGGACAGTGGGAGAAGGAAAGTAAATGGGAACTAGGGTAATCTAGGGAGGGAAACGAAACAACACAGACTTTGGACACAGAAACAAACTGAGGGACTTGGAGGGAGGGGGTGGAGGGATGGGAGAGCCTGGTGGTGGGTACTGGGGACACCTAAAGCGTGGAGCAGTGGGTGTGGGGAATGGGGAATGAATCTTGGAACAGTGGCAAAAAAAAATTTAGTAACAATAAAAAAAAAAAAAAGAAACTTTGGAGGACCCTGCTGACCTGAGACAGTGAATTTGTCATGTACCAATGCATCAGGATTGGCAGTTGCATTATTTTCTGCAGAGGTGCATAGCAACATGGTTAAAGAAATCACCAGTGCAGCTAATGTACTGATCCAATCTGAGGACTTTGACCTGCACATGTAAGTGATATAGAAGGATGAGGGGATAAGGGCATTTAAACCTTTCAAGCTTTTGCTCAATGTTAGTCACAAGGAGAGACAGAGAGAGGAATCCCTAACATACCAGGCCCCACACTTTGCTGTACTTTAGAATCACACAGAGAGCTTTATAATACACTAATGCTCAGGTCACACCCCATACCAACAAAATATGAATTTCTGGGGATGGTGCCAGGCTTCAGCAGTCTGGCAGATTGCTAGTGCAGAAAAGTCTGGAAAGCTCTGGGCGCCTCACATGAATCTCTATACCCAGTGCTGTCCTACAACCAATGGTCTTGGCATCCCCTGGGAGCCTGTTCAAAGTACAGATTCTCCAGCCTCGCCTGACATGGGCTGAATTAGAAACTGAGGCTAAGACTCAGCAGCTTCATTTTAGCAAGATCTTCGGGTTAAGGTGTACTCAATTTTGAGAATTATTGTTCTTTCAAAAAAGAGTTTTGGTGATGTGTTAAAGAAATTATTTAAAAGTAGTCCATCCTCTTTTTGTCCTTGTAGCATGTGGAATGAGTGTGGAAAGCACATCCCCTTTGGACGTTGAGGACGACGTCCATGGAAGCCTGCGGCCGGGCTGCTCTGTCCCCGTGGGTGCCACACACAGGCAGACAGGGTCTTATTTGGCATGCACGTCAGGCATACAGTTTTTGTTTTCTGTTCCTGTTCCAAAGATGACTGTATGGTCCTTCCAAGGGAGAGGAGACAGAAATAGGAAATTGTTTCACATTTTATTTACATCACCTCACAGAGTCCCCATTCATTGTTCAGACTTGGTGGACAGATCCCATAGGACTGTCAGGTGGCCCAGGTGAGGAGGGTATAGCCCAGAGCCTCAGTCCTCAGGCTTTGGGGTGTAGATGTGTTAGCCAACTGCTGCCTTTGTCTGAGGGGTTCTGCTCTTGTCTGTTTCTGGCCCACATTCGTGCTGGTGTGTGTGTTGGGGGGACGATGGTTTTCTTAGAGAATCCTGGGGTTCTCTAATTTGCATGAGATACAATACAGCCTGATTGTTTTTCCTGCCTTTAATTATCCTTATTTTCCAGGGTTGGATCCCTTCTCCTGAGTTTCAGCAGCATCCTTCCTCCCTTTCCTGTGAGGGGAATTACTTGCATAGCCTCTTCATCAGCAATCACCCAGTCTGCCAAGAAATGACTCTTAGTAGACAGCAGCAGAATCTGTGAATACAAATAAATACAGGGGCTTATCAAACAGCATTCAGAGCATAAACCTGTTTCTGCCTGAGAAGAAAAATAACAATGAAGAATCTGAGTTTAAAATTCAATTGATGAGAGAATTACTTACTTGTACAGATGTATGCACAGGGGGAGAAATACATTATATAAAGTGGGTTAATGAAACAAACAAAAAAAAGAGCCAGAGAGAGTGAGAGAGAGAAAATAATGGTTCATTTCTCCAAACGTAAAAATGAAAAAGTATGAGAAGAAAAATGCATTAAATTTCTTCCTTGTCCATTGTGTTTAGATTCTGAGCATTGCGTGCCCTTCGTGTTATAGCTTAATCTCTAGAGATGGTATGATTTTGCATTTGACTTTGATTCGGCATCTAAGTGCAAGTTGCATGCTCTGAGCAAAATATTTACCCAGCACATTGCATCACCCATAATAAGAAGCTGGACGAATTTAAAAAGTTTCTCTGAGGGACGCCTGGGTGGCTCAGTCGGTTAAGCGTCTGCCTTTAGCTCAGGTCATGATCCCAGGGTCCTGAGATCAAACCTGGCATTGGGCCCCGCTTCTCCCTCTGTCTCTGCCCGCAGCTCCCCCTGGCTTCTGTGTGCTTCTGTGTGTGCGCTCTCTCTCTCTCTCTCTCTCTCTCTCTCTCTCCCTATCAAATAAATAAATAAAATCTTTTTTTTAAGATTTTATTTATTTCTTTGATGGAGAGAGAGATCACAAATAGGCAGAGAGAAAGGAGGAAGCAGGCTCCCTGCTGAGCAGAGAGCCCGATGCGGGCCTCAATCCCAGGACCCTGAGATCATGACCTGAGCCGAAGGCAGAGGCTTAACCCAGGGAGCCACCTAGGGGCCCAAATAAAATAAAAAAAAAATAAAATAAAAAGCTTTTCTGAAACAACCGCACAAGATATCTCGACCTATCTTTTCTAGAGCAGTGCAGTTCTTAGCATTTTCAGGTTAATCCAAAAGAGCAGCAGACCTTCTTAGGAGTAGTTTGTTGTGTATTTAGCATTTGGCACCCATGAAAACCATGGTGCTTACTGTGGGAACCAGGAAGTGTTCTGAGTGTTATATAACTTTGATTCCTTTTATCCTCATATAGGTCCTATGAGGTAGGTTTTGTTTGTTTTTTTAAGAGGGAGAGAGAGTGGGGAGAGGGGCGGAGGGAAAGAGAGAATCTCAAGCAGACTGTCTGCTGAGCACAGAGCCCGACAGGGGGGCTCAATCTCAGGACCCTGAGATCATGACCTGAGCTGAAATCAAGAGTTGGACCCATAACTGACTGAGCCAACCAGGCACCCAGGTACTTAGGATTTTTAAACTCATTTTACATGTGAGGAAAATAAGTTAGAGAGACTGGGTAGCCAAGGCCACCCTGCTAGAGAATGAAAGAGCTGGGATTTGAACTCAGGAAATATGGCTTCAGAATTTATGTGCTTGATCAGATTGCTTGTGCTGTCCTTCTTTCCACTAACCCAGGGAACAGACTAGGACTCTATTAGCACATTTCAGTCACTACCTTTAAATACATACCGCTGGGAACAGTGACTGACCATGAGCAGTCCTGAGAGATGGGGCGGTGGGGGAGGGGCAACATTCCAAAGGGAGCTAGAAAAAAATTACATACACCTGAAAAGTAGCAATACATATATTGCAAGCAATTTTGCATAGTTTCATAGACCTAATGGCCTTGGCTTTCCCAACACTGGCTGGAAAGTACTACCCCCAAACCCAGAGACATTATTACTAGAATTTATTAAACAGAATGCAGCACTTATATACTTTACCCTTAGAAATGGGTTTAATGGAGCGCCTGGGTGGCTCAGTGGGTTAAAGCCTCTGCCTTCGGCTCAGGTCATGATCTCATGGTCCTGGGATCGAGGCCTGCATCGGGTTCTCTGCTGGGCAGGGAGCCTGCTTCCTCCTCTCTCTCTGCCTTCCTCTCTGCCTGCCTGTGATCTCTCTCTGTGTCAAATAAATAAATAAATAAAATCTTAAAAAAAAAAAAGAAAGAAATGGGTTTAATGAGCTTGACCACCAAGTTTTTAATTCCACAGCACTGGTTAATAATCTTGGATTTTGACCTCACAATGCCTTGGTTCCATCCCAGCCACTGCCAACTTTGAGCTCTGTTATCTTGCTCAGGTTAATTAACTTACCTAAATCTGATGTCTCACAAAAAAAGGTCCGTAGTGAACTTGCCGCACGTATTAAGAGACTTAAATGAGACATAAGGCATGAAGAACCCCCCAGACTGTTGGATGCGGTGAGGCCCCCCTACCGTGGCGGCTGCTGGGGGTCCTGCAAGTGACAGCAACAGTGGCAGCAGTAAGGGGGCCGTGAGAGCCCTACGTGACCATGGATAGCCAAGGCACCTCACAGTCCATTGTGAAGGTCAGTGATTATGCTGGCTTGGAGCTTAGAAATAGTCTTCAGAGACCCACACAGCTTTGGAAGTACTAACAAAGGATTTTTTTAATGGTGCCATTTTATAAACTGGCAAACAGGATTTTGGGGGAGGTATTGGGGTCAGTTTTTGACAAGTCATGTGGAAAACAGAAATTTCTCTCAACACAGAGAAGACGCGTATTGTTCTCACACCCCGTAACTGCCAGAGTGATGGCTCCAGCCACTGGTCACATTCTTCACATTGTCCCCATAGGTGCCATGTCATCCCAGCTCTTCCGTTGTCTCCTGGCATGAATATGCGGAATGCTGATCAAGGCCACATAGAGAAGACCGACAGGATCATATCAGATCACTCTGTAAGCTGAAAATGAAGTAACTAACCATTTATTACCAATCAAAAATATATTTGCATAGAAGATAGACTTGCAGGAATTATTCAAATATAAAGCCTCAGTTGAGTTCAGAATGGAATCATTGCTGATCAGACACATCAGTCACTTTTGCAATGATAGAATTCCTTTAAAAATTCCTTCGTCTTCATGAGTATGTAAAAGACACGCGTTTTAGAAAGCCATCTTTATTAATCAGCCATAAATACAGTCTCCTTACTGCCTGCTGCAGAATTTGGTAAAAAGAGTCTGGTGAAAAAAGATTCAGAACCATGAATAGGCTCTTTAAAACCCTCATTATAGATGTTTTGAGGTTAAATCTTCATTACACCACCATTTATGAGGGGGCCCCCTGCATCAGCACCCACAGAAGCTGCCCCCATGGCTTCCTTCCTTTTGTAATCATCAACATGATTGTTTAAAGAGAAAGCTGCTGACATGAGCTAAGCCCAGAGAATCCAACAGTCCCATTCATTAGTGTGATGTGATTTTATTTTAAAAATTGTTTAATAGGCAGGGAAAGGAGGAATTTTTCAGTAAAGCCCAGGTGCTTAGCAAAATGAAAAGGATGATTATCAGTTCTGAGAAGTGATTGGGGAGAATTTGGCTGGAAATAATGAATGTTTCTTCCCTGGAGCAGATGGTAAAGTGGATCCCTCAGGTCTGGAAGAAGGATCCCTTTACTCCCAGGTTCTTTATTTGTTTCACAGAAGACATAAAGTGTAATCCTTGTGCACCAACTGGAGAATTCCTCTTTCCTCACTCCCCACTGTATACAGTTGCCTTGAACTCATGTCAGGACTAACCTCTTATTAGGCCAGGTGGTAGCCCCTGGATGTCATAGGATGAAAGATTCTATTGGTAAGACAACTGGATTAGGTCAGATGGTTTGGATTCTAGCCGTACCCACCACTTACTCGCTGGTTGGTGTAGGTAGTCTTGGAAGTATAAAGACAGACTCAATAGTACATGTGTTATTAGGGCAAACATAGATTGTATGGACAGAGAAGGTCACAGATCTGGTCCTCAGAAGGCTGCATGATTAAAAAAAAAGAATTTGAGCTGAATCTACACGGAGTGTAACTAAAAGCTACTAATTTGGAAATTTATATTTATAAGAATACTTTGGAATGAAAATCTTATGATATGGGAAAATCTTGGAGAAAGAGAGGATCAGCAAGTATTGTACCAGATCAGATAGTCTGCTCTCTTGGTTATTTTTCCCTGTGTGCATTAGCTACTGAATAAAACCCATTATTTACAGCCATTTTTATGGGCAACCTTGCACAAAATCAACTTGCTTTCAACTCCAGGCTGCATTTCCCAAAGATGGCTTATTGAAGGCCATCAGAAAGGCATTCCTAAAGGGTGGGCTCAAAATGTTCCTTCTTGGAAGACCATTAGTTACTCATTTAGCTTTGGGTCTATCTTTTCAGCAAAGTACGGAAGTAAACAGCAATCATTTGCTCCAATGAGACAAGCATTGGGTTTGCAGAGAATGTGCGTTGTAGAAAGCAGGAGTTCTCTATCTTGGTATGGCTGACATCTGGGGATAAATACATGGAGAGTTCCTTGTGCAGGAGGCCATGCTGTGAGTTGCAAGATGCTGGGCACCGTCTCTGATGTCTGCCCACTCCGTGCCAGCATCACCCACTCCCCTCAGTTGTGACAACCACTGCCTTGAAGTGGAAGGCACATGGAAGCCTTGTGCTCTGGAAATACGTTGGTTACCATGGCCTTCTTGGAGTTCATTTTTTGGAGTTTTCTATAACCTTATGCGTTCATCATTCTGCTCTGGTTTTCTCTGGTAGTTTATTTTAAAACTCCCTGAGATTAATTTCTCTGTAATTTGTTTTTCATATATAATGACCCATGTGGCTTCAGGAACAGTCCAGTTGCTCTTATAATTATTTTAAGTATTATGTTGCAAGTTTTCCCCAAGTGGAGCTATTTTAAAACGGAATGCCGTTATAGAGTGAACCCACTGATATCAGAGAGCCTCTAACCTCAGTCCTTATGAAACAGGCAGATGGGCAAGAAGCCCCAGGGCTTTACCCACCATGAATTATGGTGAGGAATGCAGAAACAGGGGATCTTCCCCATCAGTGATTCCTGCCCCCTCCCTCAGGCCCCCTTCCTACCGGCCGCAGGAGTCCCCTACCTCCACACCTTCTCTTACTTCTGCGTTAAGAAGGACAGATTTTGGCAAACACAACTCAGCCAGTCATTTCAATTATACTTTCCAGTGAGCCACATCAAGAACTGAAAATAGAGGGTAAAAACCACACTCTGCAGTGGTATTTTCATTGTTTTATTTTAAGTCATTACCAGTAACTGGAATCTGTATACTTCACTGAACTTTTGAAAGCAAACTCATTTACAGCACATTCAGTATGCATTTTTGGGAAAGGAAGTGACCAGCTTTGCTAACTCTGTGTATTTTAATTAGAGGGCAATTTCCAAACCCATCTGTGGGACAAAGAGTGATAAGCCAACCCCAGCTTTTGAAAGAAACAAATAGAATGTCAATTTGACTGAACGTATTTCTTGTTCTTCTAGATGAAATCAAGACCAGGCCTCCCACCCTTGGGCTGGATTCTGTCTCAGGTTGACGCCCTTCGACAGGGGTTTCTTTGTTCTCCTTTCCTCCTCTACCCATCCTTGTACAAGCAGTTACCAGGGTCAGCATGAGGGCCGCTCCGCTAACGTCCAGGGTAAGTGGTTCCAACAGCTGGGTCTTTCTGAAGCATGAGGCATCTTAATGGCCAATCACCTGCCCTGACACTTTCAAACCAACCTGCTCCAGAGGCTAGCTACCATCTTCGGGCTAAGTGGTCATCCCGGTTCCCTTCTGAGTGTACAGATCCTGCTTCTCTAGATGCTCAAGCCCCATATTCCTCCCAGTCCCTGCTCTTCTGCATATAGGTCAGGATCCAATGAGACTTCTGAATTCTGTGTCTTGGTCTTCCCTGGCATTCCCAGACCCTTTCCTCTGTTTCTCAGATCACCACATTTTCACCAGTGTTTTCCAAAAGAGTAATTTAGCCCATAGTAATAACTGACACTCACAAGGCATACATGTGCTGGCGTGTTCTCCATGCTTTAATCTTTGTGGCAACATTGTGATGCGCATTGTCTTGTGATCACCATTTTACAGATGAGAAAACTGAGGCACAAATAATTAAGTAAGTTATTTAAGGACACACAACTGAGACATGGTGGGGCCCAGTTTGAACCCTGGATATCTAGCTGTCAGAGAAGTTTCTAAGAACCATCCTGCTGGTACAAGCCCCCTTCCCCTCTAAATTCTGCATCTCCAGGAGCATCTGTTGTGTACCTGCTGCTATTAATGTTGTCTCTTTCCGTCTTTTAATCTCTCATATTTTATGATTCCCTGAAGTTATAGACAGTGTCAACTGAATCTTGGTGTCCCTCCATTAGGGACTTACAACATGCTGAAAGATGTTTCTGCCACTTACCAAAATCTTTTATTAATTGCTTCAAAATACTGGCATATTAAAAATTCTGTTGATGTCAAGATGCTCTTAAATCTGTGAATTATTTGGCAAGGGAATGTTTTTGGCCATAATATCTTCTTCTCCTCTTCATGTGTTCAGGTCATTCTGGATACATCATTCTCTTTTCTTTTCTTCCTCCTCTACCTCCTCCTCTTTTTTTTTTCTTTATTCCATCCTTATTTCTCATCCCCACCACCCCTGCCTTTTTTTCTTTCTTTTTTGTCCTGGAATATTTTCTCAATTGATTTCAAATGCTCATAACATTAACACCAGGACCAGAATGATTCCATGCAGCATTTCCCATAGTACATCTTACAGGTTATCCATGGTTGTTATGTGGAGAAGGGAAGAGGGGCAGAGCTGGGAGGTCCATAGGAAAATAAATGTAAGAAATGTAGCATTAAGGAAATACAAATAGATTCATACACAGAAGCCACTAATAAGCCCGGAGCGACTACTAGGGTACTGTATGTTATAAGTCTTTAAGAGGGAAGACACTGCCTGCAGAATTCCCCAAGCCTGCATGGCACCAGACTCCAGCAGCAGGAGTGGAGAGTCACTCTGTGAGGACTAAACATAAATTCAAATTAAAGTTTTCATTTTTGGAGCCATGGAGCCTGATGTTTGAATTTTGCTTCTTTCATGAAATACTGTAGGACTTTGGGCAAGTCCCTGACCTGTTTTAAAAATAATGACAGTTATTTTGTAGGATTTTTGTAATAGATGTGTGCCCAAATGGCCCAAGCAATGATTTTTAAACTTTTATTTATCTTTATGTTATTTACTTTTACATGATTATTTTTATTAACCATGCAAGTACCCAAAACAAAGAAAAGAGCAGTGTATGTGTGCCCATAAAAACAAGGGCTCAGAGGAAACATGGGTTCCTAAATCTTTCTTGATGCATCAGGTCTTATGATGACTGAGCTGGGAGGGAGCTGTCCTATTATGGCTAGCTTAGGTCAACACATGTGGGCCAGTGGTTGCTGAGAGCCAAGAACAATAAAGAACTCACCACCGAGGCCCCATAGCCCTCAGTTCCGGACAGTCTCCCCAACCAGAGATCATGCTGTTGACTAGTCTTGACCTGGAGCCACTACGAAGAATCAGTAAAATAGGTCTATGGGTTTGGCCATGATTCAGGCTTTTACTCGAGTTATTACTGAAGGTGTGTTCAAGGGAAGTAACTGTTCCCACCCTTCTGAAGACGGAAGAAAGACTGTCGTGGTGTCTGAAGTTAGTTCTCTGAACTCACAGAGTTTGTTTGCAGTAATGCTTCCCACTTCCACTTCCCAGTCTTCTCACTTCCTCATTTACTACAGTTTATTCTTGAGTAATCGGAGCATGCAATCTTCACTAAACGTATGAGATATCGAGATACTAGTGAGAGAGATGGGTAGAAAGCTTTCATCATTTTCAACCATGGAAAGTGGAGATCAGACTCCGATGATGAAGAACCACATCTCAGGGTCCTGCCTGAAGGTAGCAAGCTCCCACAGTGATGAAAAATCTCCAGAGACATTCGGCCATTCTATCTCAAAGCAGGTGAGGGTCATCTGTTTTTTAGGTTGAAAGACATAGATCATAATGTCCATTTACAAGAGACTGTCGGTTAAGAAATAAAAATTACTTGTTTGTTTTTAAAGCTGTATGTTAGTTTTCCTATGTGCATTACACAAGTCCCACATATGTGAGAACAACTTGATGTTGTGGGAGTATGTCTTAGTCCGCTCAGGTGGCTATAACAAAATGCCACAGAGCCTCATTGCTCATATCTCTGGAGGCTGGAAGTCTGTGATCAGGGCACCAACATGGCCAGGCTCTGGGGAAGACCCTCTTCTGAGGTGTAGACGGCTGACTTCTTGCTGTGTTCCCACACAGTGGAAGGGACAAATTAGTTCTGTGGTGTCTCCATAAAAGGTGGAACCTTCATGATCTGATCACATTCCCCAACGCCCCATCACCTTCACAGTTAGAATTTCAACATAAGAATTTTGGGGAGATGCAAATATTGAGATCCTGGCATGCTGTGAAGCTGAACCAGAGCAAGAGGGAGTGTCTTAGCCTGACCAGTTGTTCCCTAAGAAGAGCCACCGCAGAAACCCTGTCATTCCCAGCAGTGTAGATCTGCAGGGCCCTGCGCAGCACCTTGATGAGAGAGAAGGTCATCCATATCTTTGAGTCTAATGCCAACAGGCAGAAGACTGATCCTGTGAGATCCTAACAGCAATGAAAAAAATTGTAGAGGATAATTGACTCCATCATGAGTTCAAGTTACCCCCTAACCCAGAGGTCAGCAAATTTTTCTGTAAAGGGTCAGTAAATATTTAAGTCTTTGAGGATCATTTTGTTACTCTTGCAATAACTCTACTCTACCATTGTGGTGCAAAAGCAGCCATATGCCAAAAGGGGAACGAAGGTGGCTGTGTTTCAATGGAAATTTATTTATGGACACTAAAATTTGAACTGCATACAATTTGCATGTGTCAAGAAATATTATTCTTACCACCACCAACACTGAAGAAATACAATTATAAGAACATATAATGAGCAACTATATGCCGACAAATCAGGCAATATGGAAGAAATGGATGCATTCCTAGAAATATATGAACATGTTAGAAACAATACCCCGTGTTGAGACAAGAAGAAATAGAAAACCTGAACAGACCCATAACTAGCAAGGAAATTGAAGCAGTAATCAAAAATCTCCCAACAAACAAGAGTCCAGGGTCAGATGGCTTCCCAGGGGAATTCTACCAAACTTTTAAAAAAGAATTAACACCTATTCTGTGGAAGCTGTTTCAAAAAATAGAAATGAAGGGAAATTTTCAAACTCTTTACCTTGATCCCAAAGCCAAAGATCCCACCCAAAAGGAGAGTTACAGACCAATATCCCTGATGAACATGGAAGCAAAAATTCTCCCCAAGATCCTAGCCAATAGGACCCCACAGTCCATTAAAAGGATTATCCACCAGGACTAGTGGGATTTACCTTGGGATGCAAGGGTGGTTCAACATTCACAAATCAACCAGTAGGATGCAGTAGGATGCACTACATTAATAAAAGAAAGGACAAGAACCATACATTCCTCTCAATTGATGCAGAAAAATCATTTGACAAAATACAGCATCCTTCTTGATTAAAACTCTCAGCATTGTAGGGATAGAGGTAACATACCTCAATATTGTAAAAGTCATCTATGAAAAACCTGAAGCAAATATCATTCTCAACGGGGAAAAATTGAGAGCTTTCCCCCAAGGTCAAGAACACGGCAGGGATGTCCACTCTCACCCCTGTGGCAGCATAGAAAATGAATACACAGAAATCAGTTACATTTCTATACACTAAAATGAGACAGAAGAAAGAGAAATTACAATTGCACCAAAACCCAAAGGTATCTAGGTATAAACCTAACCAAAGAGGTAAAGGAGCTATACTCTGAAAACTGTAGAGTGCTCATGAGAGAAATGGAGGAAGACACAAAGAAAAGGAAAAACAATCCAGGCTCGTGGATTGGAAGAACAAATATTGTGAATATGTCTCTATGACCCAATGCAACCAACACGTTCACTGCAATCCCTATGAAAATACCATCAAAGCATAAGAGGCTCTTAATCACAGGAAACAAACTGAGGGTTGCTGGAGGGGAGAGGAGGATGGGGTAACTGGGGGACAGGCATGAAGGAGGGCGCATGATGTAATGAGAACTGGATATTGTGTGGACTGATGAATTACCTCTACTCTGAAACTAATAATATACTATATGATAATTAATTGAAATAAAATAATAAATAAATAAAATAAAAC
Organism: Spilogale gracilis; assembly: GCA_004023965.1. Classification (NCBI taxonomy): domain Eukaryota; kingdom Metazoa; phylum Chordata; class Mammalia; order Carnivora; family Mephitidae; genus Spilogale; species Spilogale gracilis. The sequence continues at coordinate 11,878 of PITA01019616.1, forward strand.
ACACGTGTCACTCATTCCCTCTTTGACCCACTGACCCCTTGCCAGTGAGGCTGCTAGATACTCTGGTGTCAACCCCCTTGTTTTCAGACTGAAAAAAGAAGGGATGTGACTGATGGAGACATGTGGCGAAGCTGTGTCTAGTGATACTGAGGTTGTTGCTCTTCAGATGCCAGAAGCCAAGTGGCCTTGAGCACGGAGATGGCTGATGGAAGCGAGGAGGGGAAGGAGGGGAGTGGGCGCTAATATTTATTGAGCAATTGTAGTAAGGTCAGGTGCCGTGCTAAGTGCTTTCTAGGTAATGATCTCATTTGATCTTTGCAACACCCCTGGGGGGGAGGGGCATAAATATTATCCCGTGTTAGAGATAAGAAACTGAGCCACAGCTTGCCCAAGGCTGCTGAACCAACACAGAATATAAGCAGAAGGGAAGATGAGTCTTACTAGTGCTAAAGCCTATTTTTGCTTGCTTGTTTCTGCTCATTGTAGAACATAACTCATGTGGCGAGACAGTCACAAAACTAGCTGAACACAAAACTTGGGGTTTTATGTAGAAAAGGTAGAAGTCATAGACAACTGTAATAGATCAGTCAGTGAATCCGATAGTGAATACTGTGTCTCTGGTGAGACAAACAGAAATACCTGCCCCTAAAAAGGGCTCTTACCCAATAGTCACATGATGAAATGATCGCCTCTTGTAAAATGACTTCTGTCCTACACATGGGTTGGCATAATTTTATTGACTTTTTTCGGGTTTCCATGAGAAATAACAAGGAAAGTTGCACCACCCGACAAAGATTAAAGGCCCTGGAGGATTGATGAGGTCTGTAAATATGAAATGAGCCAATATTGCTCGATGCTGCCCCTGCCAGATGGAACCTGGGAATTAATAAGGCAAATGATTTGTCCAGAAGCAGACCGCCAGGCTCGGTGAGAACATGACAGGAAAGCAGCTGTGTCTTCTCCTTACCCCCTGCACCCACCAGTCTGCTTTCCTGCCTGCTCCTTCCCTCTCCTCTAATTCACATTCCCCCAGCTAAGCATCTTCTCGGAAGAACAACTACATTTGCTCAGATAAATGTGGCTAAGAAGAAGCTATTTCATCTCTGTTACCCATTTTTGCACAAAGTAGGACTGGACATGGAAAGTTCATTCACCAGATTCCTCCCTCTTACACACACACACACACACACACACACACACACACACACACACACACACACACACACCGGACAGGAGCCATGCCTGAGGTTTGTGTTTCAAACAATTACTAGTATAACCATCATCTTCTAGAGTAACCGTAATAGTAATTACTACCCTTCATTGAAGTCTGGTCTATGTGGGTGTTATGTGAAGAGGGGTGGAGCTGGGGGGACAGGGACCCCCCAGTCCTGTGACCTTAGGGCTGCTTAAGCTCTTTCCAGAGATGCTCTCAGAGGCTGCTTCTGAACAGAGTATGAACTGAGGACCAAGCTGAGACCTGACCCACTCCAATCCTACCACCTGAGTCTTTGCTGATGGAAATCCAGCCCCCCGCTGATGTACCAGCTCCCCAGGGGTCCCCAGGAGAGTGAGGGAAGAGATGTTTGGATTTCTCCACTGTGGGCTATCAGCTATTGGTCTCTCTTCATCTAAAACCTTTCCCTTGCAAATACCATCCACCTTTCACTCTTTCCCACTCAGCCATTTTGGTGAAACTCTTGCCCTGAGTGAGTCACTGCTGCGTGAGCAGTGAACACTGCAGGATACCGTTCACTGGAGAGTGAACGCTGCTAGAGACACGAGTCTAGCCGGGTTTAGTGGCTTTCCTCCAGTTCATGAAGGTGCACTTGTGCTGACTGCTACCTGGCCTTCCTCCCTTACTCTCCCAGGGGCTTGCTTTCCCTCTCTCCTAGTGGGTCATCATGTGCACCTAAACAGAGATGATCAATGTATGCCTTCCTTCACTCGGTTGCTACCCAGAATCATAGCTTAAGGGAAAAAGAAAGAATTGCTTTATATTCAAGTCTTTGCAGACTTTGGGAATAGAGTTCCCAAACCAAATTTCAAAGGATAATTGCTACTGCTGGCATACATATTTTCATTCTGTAAAATGAAAATATAGACATGGCCATACTGAGAGACTGAGCAAATTTTGTGCAGTTGATTTTAAAACTATACTTTAAAAATTATTTTATATGTGATTTTTAATTATGTGTCCTTGACTAAATTCAAAAGCATAAGTAGACATGTTGGTCAAAAATATTCTTTGAGGGTAGTGGTTGTTCTAACTGGGAAAAATGGTAATACCATCATTTATTTGGAATCAAGTTCTATGTAGAATTGCTTTGCATTCAGGCACAAGCTTGATGTGTTAAAATTAGCCTGTTCAGCGTAGAGCTCTTGCTTTCTTCCCCTATCCAGTTTCTTCCCAAGTCTCCTTTACTGGCCCCTCAGTGGCTGCCTTTGCTGTCCTGAAGTCTTTTCAACGGTATCCCATCTTACTTTGAGTAAAAGCCTAGTCTTCCTACAAGATTGGGGTGTTTCTACCCCTCATCCCACTACTTACAACTTTCCCTTCACTGCTGCTCCTCAAATATGTCAAGTACATACTTGACTCTGAGTCTTTGCTCTGGTCACTGTCCAGAGTGCTTTCTCCCAAGATGTACACAATTAGTTCAATAAATTCTTCCTCTTCCTTCTTTGCAGTCTTTGTTGAAATGTCATCTCAGCAGCCAGTACCTTCCTGGGTATTTTTAAATAACAATAACAATAACCACAAACTCCTTCCCAGGACTCCCTGTCCTCCTTAATTTGCCTTGGCTTATTTCCCTCACTGCATTTGTCTTCCTCTGACATTTTGTGTTATTATATGCATATTTGATTAACTTCATCAGTTGTGTTCACTGCATTTTCCTATAACCTAGGTCAGAGGGATTTCAGTAAATGTTTGTTGAGTGAATTCATGTCACCATCATACCTCTGGCTGATCAAGTACATACTTTTTTGGGGAAGATTTCATTTATTTATTTGAGAGAGTGTGTGTAAGTGGAGGGATGGGGAGGGAGAGAGAAAAAAAATCTCAAGCAGACTCCATTGTGAATGTGGCCCAACAGAGCCCGATCCCACGCTCCTCAGATCGCAGCCTCCAAATCATATCCTGAGATCATGACCTGAGCTGAAACCAAGAGTCGGATGCTGAAACTGAGAGGTTCATTTCTCATGCACACAGGTGCCCCTGGTCACATACATACTTAGGGAAAAATCTTGAAGTTTCCCTTTCCTTTAATTCTGAGGCCAGTCATCTCCAACTTGGGTAATCTTGGGCAGGTACCCCTGGCAAAATACATCTTGAAGCTTCTTCCATCTCTCTAACTCCAGTACTGTCTTAACCCAGACAACTGCCATCATGTGCCTGCACTATAATACTATCCCGCTCCGTCTCCTTGCTTGTACTCTTGCCCTTCCTAAAACCCATTCCCCATGCAACAGCCAGAGAAGTCATCCAGAAAATATGTAGATCACACCACATCATCCTCTACTTAGAATCTTTTCGTAGCCTTCCATTGCTCTCAGAATAAAACCCCAACTCCTTATCAAGGCCTCCAAGGTCCGGCACGGGACCCCATCACTGCATCCCCCCGGCTTTCTTTCCTACCTACTTGGGATGCTCCAAGTTGTCATAGTCGTAGTCCAAGGATGCATAGGACTTTTCTCACCTTTGGAGGCCCTTGGCCTTGCTAGTGCCTCCAGCTGGAATGCTCTTCTTCCTGCTGTCTGTATGGCTGAGACACATTTATCCTCTGGACTCCGTTCCAACATCACCTCCTTCCAGGGGTCTTCCCTCTCACTGTATTCAAAGTAGGCATGACATTTACTCACCCACTGTCTTTGCCTCTGAGCCCTCGGCATGTCCACAAGCTTCTTGTCTCACTGACTACCTCTTCATGAACTTTTTGTGACACCGTAGATGGCAACTGCCTCAGCCTTTGCAGGGCCTACATTTTGTTCCAACTACTCAACATTGCCATTGCTTTGAAAACACAGCCGCAAGATAATATGTGAACAAATGTGAGTGGTTGTATCACAATAAAACTTTATTTAGGATCACTGAAGCCTGAGTTTCCTGTAATCTGCACCTCCCAAAATACTGTTCCCTTGACTTTTTTCTTTTTTTTTTCTTTTTACTTTTTTTCCAAGCATTTAAAAATAGAAAAGCCAGGGACACCTGGGTGGCTCAGTTGGATGAGTATCTAACCTTTGATTTCAGCTCAGGTCATGATCTCGGGGTCCTGAGTTGAGGGCTGCATCGGGCCCTGCACTCAGCTTGGGGTCTGCTGGAAATTCTCTCTTCCCCTCTGCCCCTCCCCCTACATTCTCTCTCTTGCTCTCTCTCAGAATAAATGGGTAAATCTAGAAAGATGGAAGGAAGAAGAAAGGAAGAAAGATCATTCTTAATTCATGGATAGTACAAAAAATAGGCAGCAAGCCAGATGTGGCTCATCAGCTGGATTTTTCTGACCCCTGAGCTAAAAGATTAAATGTCAGGAAGACAGGGACCTCATTTGTTATACCTTTAGACCTAGAAAAGTACCTTACACACAGTATCTTCTCGGAAAGATATTTATTAAAAGGGTGACGCCAGGAATTTGTTCAGCCTCCCACATTATAAAGAAGTAAGTCTTCTGGGAATATGTGCTCCAAGGAAGATCAGGCTTCTATCATAAGTCAAAAGTTTTTGCTTATTTAAAGCTAGAACTACATGCCCCATTTGGCCTTGCATTCTATTGTTCTCCAAGGGGCCTTAAAGATGATAGATTTTTGCCAGATATACAATAGAAGACTAAACTTACATAAAATAAGAGGCCAGAGGTTAAGCAAAATTAATTCAATGGATAAAATCAAGATTCAAGTGGATTTTGTGGGTTATGTTGAAACCAGTGGTGAACATTAGGCAGAAGACAGGCTAGAAAAAAATTTGTTTAGGATACTACTTCTTGAAATAACTATGGAGGGGCGCCTGGGTGGCTGGCTCAGTTGGTTGGGCGACTGCCTTCAGCTCAGGTCATGATCCCAGAGACCCAGGATTGAGTCCCACATCGGGTTCCCTGCTCGGCGGGAAGCCTGCTTCTCCCTCTCTCACTCCCTCTGCTTGTGTTCCCTCTCTGGCTGTGTTTCTCTCTGTCAAATAAATTTTAAAAAATCTTAAAAAAATAAAGTAGTGTTTAAAAAAAAATAACTATGGAGAGAAAAGAAATCTCCCCAAGGAAGTCTAAAAACATATATGCCTTCCCACCCATCCACCTAGAATCCTGACTTTTCTTATTCTGACACATCTCTTGTAAAGAATGTCTTCCTTTGGGAAAAGAAGATTTTTGAGAAATAATGTTGGGGTTTTTTTAGCTGTGTTGGGCCCCAAAAAGTAATGGGCTGTCTTCAAGGGTTGTGTCTTAGGTTGGGATGTGAAGTCAGAAAGTAAAGGCAAGAGGGTGTGCAAAGGGGAGGAGGCTCATTTCTCATGCACACAGTGACACTAACTGAAGATTCCCAGGAGAAAACATAGAAAATTGTGTTTTCCTTCTGCTATGAAATTGCATTTTCATGTCAAGAATATTATATCTCCTATAAGTTAATAAAAGTCACAGTGTCATTAATTTTAGAGCTGCAAAGTAATTAGACATAATTTGTCCATCTGCCTAATACATTCCAAGGCCTCGAAAGGCTAAAGAATTTGTTTAAGCAGCTATAACTGCTTGTGAAGCCCTCCTGCCCTGACGGCTTGTCTGGGAAGAGAACTTTCTAATACGTACAGACAAACTCTCAGCGCTGATGCTGGGATTAATTCAGATTGCAGTAAATTGTTGCAGATTTCTTAGATAAAAAGGCAATATTTGGATTCAGATTGGAGTGAGTGTGGATTAAGATGTCAAGGTTAGCCGTAGGAGCCATTCTTTGAAATCTTAATAAGAGGGTTAAACAGGTAGAGTTTACACTGGGTACACAAGCTGTCCTATTACTAAATGTCCTAAAATCTGGATCGATTTTGTGTTTAACACAGGAGAGAATAATATTGTGATCATTAACTATTTCTTTTTAATTTGACAAAGCCTCACTCTGATGAACTTTGCGCTATTCTCTTCAAGCGTGTCCAGTGTTTATGTTCCCACACATGACTGCAAGGTCCACCCGAGCCAGCATGGCACCTGCTCCGTGTGTATATGTGGCGGGGGGGGGGGGCGGGCATGGCAGTATTGTTGAGTGAATGGCCCCTGACTCATGGACAAAACTTATTTCCATCCCATCTTAGTACTTGCATTTCCTGCTTTGAGTTCTGTGTGGCTTTCTCTCTGCTGTATAAAATCCCAGCGGAGGGGCGCCTGGGTGGCTCATTTGGTTAAGTGACTGCCTTTGGCTCAGGTTATGATCCCGGAGACCCGGGATCAAGTCCCACATCAGGCTCCCTGCTCGGTGGGAAGCCTGCTTTTCCCTCTCTCACTCCCCCTGCTTGTGTTCCCTCTCTGGCTGTGTTTCTCTCTGTTAAATAAATAAAATCTTAAAAAAAAAAAAAATCCCAGCGGAAGCCAGGGATGTCTGACTCATTCACATGCCCGTTCCTTTCCAGGATGTAACTACAGGGACACTGGCAGCAGACACACTCCTGGGGTTTACAGATATGGGTTCTCTGTGCCCATTCATATGTTAGCAAAGGAGGAAAAGGCAATGAAGCACCAGACACTTTTTTTAAACACAAGGGTAAATCATGATCATTTCCATGTCTCATCCATGAAATATTTTGTAGTACAGTGCAATACTGTACTACGATTGGTACTGAAATGAAAAGAATAAAAAAGTAGAGCTTGATTTTGCAGGACAGATGTGGAGAACAGAGAAGAGCAAGAACAAGGGCAAGGAAGAGGCTTGGTGAGAACGGTGTGAGGTGCTGGAATCCAGCACGGGCCACTCCCCACCTGCCAAAGCAGCAGGCTCCACAGTGACCCCGCTTCCATAGGGACAGACCCAGAGCCCCGGGAGATGGGGCGCACACTTGCCCACAGACCGGTGGCCCTTGACCACAGGCTCCCCTCCAACCATAGCATGGTGGCCAAAGTGCCCCGTGCCTCACATAGCAGGAAATGAGGAGTAAGACAAGCCTATGAGCCAGAGGAACTTAGTAACTAGTCCCTCAGACAAAATGATTTTCATGAACATTTGGGTTAAATGCATACAATAAATTGTCTTATTTTCTTGAAGGCCTATAATCTTACTTATTTCCTGGCTAGTCTGATCCTTGAATGGCCCCAGGAGAAGCGCAGCAGGGCTCAGCTTACAGGGGTGTCCCCAGACCCTTCCCCTTAGGTCACAGCTGTGTTTTTGTGTGGAGTGGTTTCTGGGGTTGGGTGAAGGGCACCATCTTCCTTCAAGCTGCACAGAACAGTAGCTGATTTGCAAATCTGCAGCATAAATTGAAGACATCCTTCAGTTGCTTTCCAACTAAATCGTATTATATATCAGTGAATGAGAACAATGTATCCTGCTGAGTGGGTTCTCTCCTCATTACTAGAGAGGTAGTCTGTGCGAGGTTAAAACAGTACCTGACCTCAGATCTTTCAAGTCATACGTAGCTTTTGCCATGAGACTGGATGAACAGATCAATGTATCTTTAACCTTATTATTTCTTATTTTAGCCTATTTTCCAAAATAACCTGATATGAATAATACACTGTATACTATATGTATTATTGTACACTGTATATATGTATTATGTATAATAATACACTCAGTTAGCATAAAGGACTTATGTGGAACATGAAGCAGAATAACATGCACATTATAGGAGCCGCAGAAGGAGAAGGGAAAGGAGCAGAACAGTTACTTGAAGAAATAACAGCTGGAAACTTCCTTAGCCTGGGGAAGAAAACATATCCAGGACCAGGAATCCCAGAGTTCCAAATAAGATGAACCCTCAGCAAATAAGTAACTGCAAATAGATTCAAGACTTGAACATAAGATCTGAAAGCCCAAAACTCCTGGGAAAAAAGAAGTGGTAAGCTCCCTGACATCAGTTTTGCACCCCCCCCCCATTTTTTGGATCTGACTCCAGAATCCCAAAGACAACAAAAGCAAAAATAAACAAGTGGGACTACATCAAATCAAAAAGCTTCTGCAGAACAAAGGAAACCATCAAAATGAAAAAGCATTCTACTAAATGGGATAAAATATTTGCTAATTACATATCTGATAAGGGGTTAGTACACAAAATATATAAAGAACTCATAGGATTCAGCAGCAAAACAAAACAATCCAACTAAAAAAATGGCCAAAGTACCAGAATACATTTTTCCCCAAAAAATACATACAGATGGCCATAGGTCCATGAAAAGATACTTACCATCCTTAGTCATCAGGGAAATGCAGACCAAAACCACAATGAGATACCACCTCACACCTGTTGAAATGACCATTACCAACAGGACTCAAAATAACACAAATTGGGAAGATGGAGAGGAAAAGGAACCCTCTTAACACTGTTGGTGGGAATGCAAACTGGTGTAGCCACTATGGAAAACAGTACAGAGAGTCCTCAAAAAATCACAAATAGGGGAGCCTGGGTGGCACAGAGGGTTAAGCCCCTGCCTTCAGCTCAGATCACGATCTCAGGGTCCTGGAATCAAGTCCCACATCAGGCTCTCTGCTCAGCGGAGAGCCTGCTTCCCCCTCTCTCTCTGCCTGCCTCTGCCTATTTGTGATTTCCCTCTCTGTCAAATAAATAAATAAAATCTTTTTTAAAATCACAATTAGAACTACCCTATGTGGTGATTGCAATTCTGGGAGTTTATCTGAAGAACATGAAAACATTATTTCAAAAATATGTGCACTCTCCTATCCATAGCATTATTTACGGTGGTTGAGACATGGAAATGACCTAAGTGTCCATCGATGGATGAACAGATGAAGGAATCATGTCCATACAATATGCCTACTACTCGACCTGAAGAACAAAATCTTGCCATTTGTGATGCCAACATGGATGGACCCGGAGGACAATGCTACTAAGTAAGTCAGCTAGAAGAAAGGTACAGGTCATATGTTCCCACTAAACCAACCAACCAACCAACCTCATAGATATAGAGAACAGATGGGGGCCTGCCAGATGTGGGGCTTGTAGGTGGGAGAATGGTGAAGAAAGTCAAAAAGCGGGAACTTCTAGATATAAAATAAATCACGGGGGAAACAGGCTACAGCATGGTGGCTCTAGCTGCTAATACTGTATTCTGCATGGGAAAATTGTTAAGATTGGTCTCAAAAGTAGGTCTCATCACAAGAAAAAATTATATAATTACAGATGGTAACCGGTATTAACTAGGCTAATTTTGGTGATCATTTCTCAATGTAGACAAATATTAAATCATTATGTTGTATACCTTGGATTAATATATGTCCATTATATCTCAGAAAGGAAAGAAAATCAACCTGCTTTAAAGAAGTTTGAACTGAACACAAATTTACTTATAAAATTATAGATTATGAGCTTTTATAAAGTTTTTAAGTTTTAGTATGCAATTCTGTGTGCTTATTCTTTTACCTTATAAAAGAAACTAAAGAGCAGCATAGAAAGATCCTTGCTTGTCCACGGTCACTGGCATTAGTTAATGGTAGCTAACAGGTGGAAGCAGCCATTCACAGGTAAGACAACTCATATATACATACAGTGGAATATCATTCAGCCTTTCAAAAAGGAATCCTGGGTGCCTGGAAAGCTCAGTCATTTAAGCATCTGCCTTCAGCTCAAGTCATGGTCTCAGGGTTCTGGGATCGAGCCCCATGTGTAAGTCCCTGCTTAGCAGCGAGCCTGCTCTCTCTCATGTATGTCTTATGAATAAATGAATAAAATCTTTAAAAAAAAATTCTATCACTTGCTCAAACATGGATAAACTTGAGGACATGATCCTCAGTGAAATAAGCCAGTTACAAAAAGATAAATACTGCATGATTTCACTAATATGAGATATGACAAGTAGTTGGAGAATTGGAACATGGCATGGTGGCTGCCAGGGGCAGGGGTCAGGGGAATGGAGTGTTGTTTCACTGGTATATTTCAGCTTTGCAAGATAAAAAGTTCGGGATATCTGTCACAGGACAATGTCAGCATACCAAACCGCACTGAACCCTATGTTTAAAAATGATGATGATGGTAAATTTTATGTTTTGATTTTTATCACCATTTACAAAAAGGCAATGAATAAAAGTGTTTCTAGCCTTATCACCTGCCACTCTGACGAGTGAACCAGCATAGCTAGTGACGCTGAACATTTTTTCATGTGTCTGTTAGCCGTTTGTATATCTTCTCTGGAGAAGTGCCACTTCATGTCTCTTGCCCATTTTTTGATGTGTTTATCTTCTTTTTGGATGTTGTTTGAGTAGTTCTTTATAGATCTTGGATACCAGCCCTTTGTCTGTAGTGTCATTTGCAAATATCTTCTCCCATTCTGTGGGTTGCCTCTGTGTTTTATTGACTGTTCCTTTGCTGTACAGAAGCTTTTTATTTTGATGAAGTCCCAGAAGTTCATTTTCGCTTTTGTCTCCTTTGTTTTTGGTGATGTGTCTTGAAAGAAGTTGTTGTGGCCGATGTCAAACAGGTTACTGCCTATGTTCTTTTCCAGGATTTTGATGGATTCCTGCCTCACGTTGAGGTCTTTCATCCATTTTGAGTTTGCCTTTGTGTGTGGTGTAAGAGAATGGTGTAGATTCATTCTTCTATACGTAGCTGTCCAGTTTTCCCATTTTCCACTGGATATTTTTTCCCCCTTTGTTGAAGATGATTTGCCCATAGATTTGTGGGTCCCTATCTGGACTCTCTACTCTGTTCCATTGGTCTATTTCTCTGTTTTTGTGCCAGTACCATGCTGTATTGGTAATCACAGCTTTGTAATAAAGCCTGAAGTCAGGTAAGGCGATGCCCCCAGCTTTGTTTTTCTTCTTCAGCAATTCCTTAGCAATTCAGGGTCTTTTTTGGTTCCATATAAATTTTAGGATTGTTTGTTCCAATGCTTTGAAGAATGTTGGTGGAGTTTTGATCGGAATGGCATTGAAAGTATAGATTGGATTGTTTCAAGAGGAAGATGGTGGAAGACCAGGTGACCGCATTTCGGGGAGTTCCCTGAAGTGCACTCAATTCCAGCAAAAGGAACACTGCAGGACCACTGTGAGCACCCAAGAAATCAGCCTGAAAGGTGATATTTTGCACTTCTGGAGACAAAAACCATCTGCAAAAAGGTAGAAACAAGTGAAAGGGACCGGAGGCTTGCCCCCAGAGACAGGGGAGTGGGGGAGGAAGCCCGCAGAGCTGAACCACTGAAAGCAAATACCCCAACACGAAAGAGCTCTGTGAATGAGGAATAACAGCAGATTACGGTCTGAATCGGGGTGAGACAGAAACGGGAGCACAACAGAGCCCGCGGCAAGGCAAGGAGACTTCTTCCGCCACTGCTGCCGCCACCAGAGCGGGGAGACGGAGACCCGCAGGGACAGAGAGTGCCCTGTGAGGTGCAAAATCAGTTTTCCTCCGTGGCAGCAGGGAGACGGGAATCTTCAGGGAGAGGAAGTGCCCCGCAGCTCCAGGGAACTTAGAGGGGCTGGGGTGCGGAGTCTATCCCCCCACTGCTTAAGCCAGAGAAGCAGGGCTTCGTGGCACGGGGGATCTCAGCGAGAGCGGCGGGCATGGATTCTATTTTTCCTCCGCTGCCTTTCTCTCCCGCTTCTCTACACCCCGTGGGCAGGGCGCGGACCCCCCAGGGAAGGCGATTTTACAGACTTGCGTGGGACCGGAGAGACCTCGGGTCCCGGGGCACAGACAAGGGCCCACGATCCAAAAGGAGTTGTGGTTTCAGGTGCGGGAGTGGAGCAACAAGCGGGGGCGGGGGCAGAGATCAATCCAGCCTCTGCGCGTGCCAGGCTGTGAAGGCTGCCAACCGGGAGGCTGGAAAGAGCCCCTCCCTGTGTAGAGGCTCTCTCTGGGAAGGAGGTCTGGGCACAGACATCTTGCTCTGACCTGACTTCCTCAGCAGCTGAAAAAGGATGTAAAAGAACAATGCTCCGCCACCAGACAATTGTAACCTGATAACCTGGTTACCATGGAGACCAGCCTCTAGCAAAGGGGCGGAGAGACGCAGCCCAGGTAGAAAGACTGAAACTACGCCACAGGCCCCACCCCCAGAAAGCAAGCCAGGAGCTCAGAAGGACAACACTCAAACTGCAAAACCACAAATCGGGGGAAAGGCGATTTATTAAACTCCTGGCACTGACTAGAAGTACCAAAAGCCCTACAACTTATTGATAGTTTTCCACCTTATTTACTTTTTTAAACTTATTTTTATTTTTACTTTTAAAACTTCCATTATAGGCTTAAAAATACATTCTCACGGTTTTTCTTCTTTCAATTTTAACCCCCTTTTTATCACAACGTGATACTCAATAAAACACCCCATAATTTTTTTTACCTTGAAATTTTTTCAAACACACTCCTATATTTTCTGCTCTTGTTGTTACCTCTTGTTTCCCTGTTTGCTTTCTCTGTTTTTCCCTTTCTACTTTCCTGTTTCCTTTATTTTCCCTTTTACGTGTACAAGTAGTTATAAGCCTCAAGTCAATCCCACATCCCATTTCAGTACTACCCCTATAACAACCACTTCTAATCTCCCCACTTTCTAATCTCCCTATATCTTTTGAAAGTGGGCTCCTCCAACAATAATAAAAAGACAAACTCGGGAGCGTCTGAAACACATTCGTTGCCCACAAGGAGTGTCTGCCCCCACCTTCCCACTATAGTTTGTCAGTGTGTCTGTGTAATTGTCTTTGCTTTTGTATTATATAAATACTGGTCTTGGGGGTCATATAGGTTGGGTTTTGCTTTTAGATCTCTTCATTCACCCTTGATAACCCTTTTCTTTACCCTGTAACAGTTTTGTACCATATAAATCCTACCACCAGACCCCACTATGGCAGGGGTTTCTTTTCTTGCTTCCTCTCTTCCGTTTTCTTTTTTCTTTCTCCTCCCTTTTCGGTGGTGAATTCTGGTTGCTCCAAAACCTTCCAACGACCAATCTTCCTAGATAGTGGCTGATATATCTAGCCATACACCCCCTCAACCACTCCTCGCCACAATGACTCGGAGAAGGAACATCCAACAGAAGAAGAACCCCGAGACTGCAACCTCGGTCACAGAATTACTGGAAATGAACATAAACAATATGACATAAATGGAATTCAGGGCAGCAATAGTCAAAGCAATAGTTAATTTAGAAAAGAACATTAGTCTCAAAGTGGAAGCCATAGTAACAGAAGTGAAAGCTGAGGTTAGAAAGGCTTTAGATGAGATGCAATCTAATTTAAATATGCTAACAGCCAGAGTAAATGAAGCTGAAGATCATATCAGTGATTTAGAAAACAGATGGATTAAGAAGGAGGAGCAAGAGAAGTCTTGGAGCAAACAGCGAACATCCCAAGAAAACAGAATAAGGGAAATGAATGATGCCATGAAATGCTCCAATATCAGAATTATTGGAATCCCCAAAGGAGTTGAGAGAGAGAGAAGCCTAGAAAATATTGTTGAACAAATCATGGATGAAAATTTCCCAAAGGAAACAGTCAACAAAACAAAGAGGCAACCCACAGAATGGGAGAGGATATTTGCAAATGACACTACCTACAAAGGGCTGGTATCCAAGATCTATAAAGAACTACTCAAACTCAACACCCAAAAAGAAGATGAACCCATCAAAAAATGGGCAAGAGACGTGAAGAGGCACTTCTCCGTAGAAGATATACAAACGGCTAACAGACACATAAAAATGTTCAGCGTCACTAGCTATCAGGGAAATTCAAATCAAAACCACACTGAGATACCACCTTACACCAGTCAGAATGGCCAAAATTAACAAGACAGGAAACACCAAGTGTTGGAGAGGCTGCGGAGAAAGGGGAACCCTCTTACACTGTTGGTGGGAATGTAAACTGGTGTAGCTGCTTTGGAAAGCAGTGTGGAGATTCCTTAAAAAATTGAAAATAGAGCTTCCCTATGACCCTGCAATTGCACTACTGGGCATTTACCCCAAAGATACAGATGTAGTGAAAAGAAGGCCATATGTACCCCAATTTTCATCACGGCAATGGCCACAATCGCCAAACTGTGGAAAGAGCCAAGGTGCCCATCAACAGATGAATGTGTAAAGAAGATGTGGTACATATATACAATGGAATAATATGCCTCCATCAGAAAGAATGAATATCCAACTTTTGTAGCAACATGGACTGGACTGGAAGAGATTATGCTGAGTGAAATAAGCCAAGAAGAGAAAGTCAAGTATCGCATGGTTTCACTTACTTGCGGTGCATGAGGGGTAACCTGGAGGACAGTGGGTGAAGGAAAGTAAAGCGGAACTAGGGTAATGCAGGGAAAGAAACGAAACAACAGAGATTTTGGACACAGAAACAAACTGAGGGACTTGGAGGGAGGCGGTGGAGGGATGGGAGAGCCTGTGGTGGGTACTGGGGACACCTAAAGCGTGGAGCACTGGGTGTGGGGAATGGTGAATGAATCTTGGAACACTGGAAAAAAATTCAAGTAACAATAAAAAAAATTAATTAAAAAAAAAAGAAAGTATAGATTGCTCTGGGTAGTATAGACATTTTGACAATGTTTATTCTTCCGATCCATGAGCATGGACTGCTCTTCCATATTTTTGTGTCTTCAATTTCTTTCATGAGTGTTCTGTAGTTTTGGTTTTACAAGGGTGAGAATAGTCTTGTCTCATCTCAGCAAGAAACCTGGGACACCTGAAAAAGCCATATCACTGTCTAGGGTTTCATAAGAAATGGTGAACTATGGACTTGACAAGGGCAGGGGGGAGAACATAAAATCAGGAACAAACTGCAAACACTGTTCCCTAAGAGCGGGGCTCTTAGGTCGTGACCAGTGCAGACATCTTTTCTCTCGAACTCCTTCCCCGCCCACCCAGCTACCCCCTTCTCTGGGCTGGCTTGGGACTGTGGGTCCCACCCCCACCCTTGAGTCCTGGTAGCCTCCCAATCTTCTGTTTCCTTTTCCTAAACAAGCCCACCTTGCCAGTCCCGTTGAGCCTACTCCCCACCTCCCAACCCTCGTGTCCCACAAGGAATTAGCTTCTCTTTTATGATGCCGGGGTTTTTTTTCCTATAGTCTCTCTATTGGCCATAGTTAAGTTCTTGTTCTCCCTTTGTTTTGGGACCTGGCCGACTGGAATGTCCCGTAACTTCCAAATGGCTGACAGCCACGTTGCTTCAGTCACACCCTCTCTAGGACAGCTAGTGCTGTCCCTCCCCACATCATGTTCCCAGTCTCCTGCTAATATGCAGCTAACTCCCCACAGGGGTTTGAGAAGCTCCCCCTGGGCTCAGTCTTGCCATCCTCCTAGGTAACCCCTTTGCTGACCCGGACAAGCTTTTTTTAAAAGATTTTATTTATTTGACACATATCACCAGTAGGCAGATAGGCAGGCAGAGAGGATGAAGCAGGCTCCTTGATGAGCAGAGAGCCTGATGCGGGCCTCACCCCAAGACCCTGAGATCATGACCTGAGCCAAAGGCAGAGGCTTTAACCCACTGAGCCACCCAGGCGCTCAACTTATTTTTTTTTTAACATTTTGACAAATATGTAGCTAGAGAAGGAACACAAGCAGGAGGAGTGAGAGAGGGAGAAGCAGGCTTTCCACTGAGCAGGGAGCCCGATGTGGGGCTCGATCCCAGGACCCCGGGATCATGACCTGAGCCGAAGGCAGCCGCTTAATGACAGAGCCACCCACACATCCTAGCATATGTTCACTTCTAGCAGAAACATAAAGGACAACGGCCTGTGGATGCTGGGTATTACCCCAACCGCGACCTCTGAGCACTAAGGGGAAGCTGCTGTCAGGAACTGGGACTGGTCTAAGGCCAGTGTCAGAGACCGCATGAGAACCAAGTCCTAATTCCTTAAGTCCTCACTTTTTTTTATTGGTCTGTGATGGTGTGTCACCCTTGACTACCTCAACTGTACCTTTCAGAGTCTGCCCAGAGACCAGATTTAAGCAGGGAGACCGAAGTAGGCCCTTGGGGGGGGGGGGATGGGGACCTGGTTGTTTCTTGGCCACACCTACTGAAAAGTGGCTTGTGGCACCAACAAGGAAAACCAGAGTCAGCCAGAAGCTTCCATGCTCTTCGTGGCTAACCCTCCCCGAAGACAACATGTCCTTGCCTATTTTCCACCATTTCAAAGCAAGCATCTCAGAGGAAAACAAGGGGTCTATCACTTGTCCGAATGCCTCGTGACCGTTTCTAGGCACTCTGATGGAGGAAGAAAGCGCTGTCATCTTCCCGCAGACAAGTGTGTCAGATAGTGAGCCCTGAAGGGTTTGAGGCGAAACGGGAAGACGCAATCAGGGGGGAAATTGTTCAAGGCCCGTGGCTCATTTACATTCTGCTAATGAGCCACAGTAATGCCTAGCAGCTCTTGATGCTGGAGTATTTGCTTAAATGAAAACCTGCCGGTCTGGTTTTTGAAGGGGAAAAAGGCTTCTGAAGACAGAATTATTTAGTATCATAGATGTTTAAATTCTTACATTTAAAAGTGTAAAAGTGGGCATAAAACATCTTAATTAAATCGGTTTCCCTGCAAAGGACTAAGCAATGGCTTTCGGCTTCTCAAAGGCCCGACTTAAATTTCGTGCCTTTTGCAGAACTGAAGTGTTGATGAACCACAGTGCGACCCTGCGGGTTTGGTGGCAAATGTGAATTATTTGTGCGGAAGGTCTGAAGAGAGCTGCTGTAACTCAGCTTTTCCAAGAGACAATGAATGGCTAGGACAGAGAAGATTCGCTGTCAGGAGCTGGGGCTTGGAGCTCAGGCAGCGATGCGGAGGCTTGCTTTATCCTTCTAACCAAGTGAAAGGCATCAGCAGAGGTTTCTGAACTGATGGGCACATATCTGCAGACAAAGCAAAAACAAATCCATGAACAGATCTTTTTTTATTCCCCACCCACCCCCAATAAATAGAAAACAGGAAACACTGTTTATTAAAAAGGCTTAATAGCTTGCCTCCCCATCTAAATGTAGGATGCTTTGCCAGGTACAAGGCCCTTTGGGTTTGGGAAGTGCTTTCTGGAACTGCACATGCTCGTGGATGGTGACCCATTAGACTAGAAGCAGGTCTGTGATGGTTCTATCTGCGGCCTTGGACCTACTCCGAGAGGTCCCAAAATGAAACACCTTAGATGCCGTCCTATAAGGTTCTCCGTTCTGTAACTGCAGGAAGCGGGAACAGACAGAGAGGACCCGAGCCCCGTTTGTGTACCGTAACAAGGAGCAGCGGTCTGCAGGCGGATCCGTGTGGCTATGGCAGCGTGTAGCTGGGGCGGGGGGGTGGGGGGTGGCTGGTCTTGGCCACGGGCTCTGCAGGCACAGGAAAGTGAGGGCTGCCTGGGTGGCAGCGCGTGAAAAGAGCAGGCTCCTGAGTACTTCCTGCTAGGCAGGAAAGGCACTGGGCAACTGCTTTGTATTCATAATCTTCAGCCCTTCAGTCCTCTGCTTTGTAGTCTCATAAACATCCTCAAGAGAAAAGTGATGAAGGTTAAAGAACTTCTCCGGAGTGACTGAGTAGATACCCAGCACAGATCCCACCCCCATGCCCCAGACTTCAGACACCCTTCAGGGCCCAGTGCATGGCTCCCCAGTACGTGCACATCCAAGCTGAAAGGAGAAAAAGAGCATCTGGGGAGGACAGAGGCTCACCCTGGAGGTCACAGATGAAGATCCATGCAAGACTGGGGGTGTCTGGGGGGCTCAGTCCATGAAAGGTCTGACTTGATTTCAGTGCAGGTCATGATCTCAAGCTCATGAGGTTGAGCCTCATATTGGGCTCTGCACTGGGAGTGAGGCCTGCTTAGCTTCCCTCTCCCCCACCCAGTACTCCCCACCGACTCCTGTTCACTCTCAAATAATACAAAATCTATATTTAAAAAAAAAAAACAAGGCTGGATTTTACCTACCTCGATCATGTAGTCTTTCAAAGTTGGCTCCTTGGGGATAGAAAACCTTTGACCCATAGAGAGGACCAGGGTCTTCAAACAGGGAGAGGTAGATGATATGCCAGGCCTTTGGAGCTCCTGGAGCAGTAATCCCTCCCCAGGCCCTCTTCTTCTCCTCCAGAAAGCAAGTAGTCCAGATGTTCCCATGCAGGGGACAAATGCCCAGGTCAAGGGTATGGTCTGTACAAACATGGCATCAGACCACGATCTTAGATCTCTTTGGGCACTTAAAGAAATTAAACTTGCATCTAAGGTGAGGGGCTCAAATTCCCTCCTCCCTTCAATGTGTATGGTCTGACATCGTGTGAGCAGCCACTAAGCAACTGATCTGCGTTCCCTGAGTTGCTGATTTTGTTGATGACTAGAGTTAATGTCCCGTGACAATTACTAAAAATACTGTCGACACCAATGAGCTAGGATTTCAGGCTCACGGCCTTTCTCTCCACCATACTGCTGGTTCCCTAAACTCTCTTACCCGTCCTGTGTTTTGACCTACAAAGCTAGCTGATTGTATATTCCCTACTCCTTTCATCCTTTTCTCTCCTTTAATAAGCAATAATGCGGCCTTGATATGGCCTCCCTGGTGATGGGGCTAGACCCAGGCTCCCTTTGTTGGTCTCTGCCTGCTCTGCTATTGCCTTCCTCCTGAGTGAGGCTTGAGCACTTAGCACCATGCTGGGCCCTGAGCTGCTCCTCTGCATGCTCCGATTGTTAGTAGCAACTAGGATCATGAAGGTCTCCAACTCTTGATCTTCAGAATCGTTCTATAGGTTAGCCTACTGGCTCATAAAAGCCAACTTACCACCTAAATAATTTCTACCTTAATGCCCTCAAGCCCCACGAAACCTGGAAATGCCAAAACTCAAGGTCCTGGGGCCGCCAGGAATCTGCCAATGGTGTGTTTTGTCCATTTTCAGTCATCCTCAGTCCTGCTCTTGGATAGATCTGTCTGCCTTTCTGAGTATGCCTCAAAGTGAAGACAGTGGGTGCACTTAATAAACTGAAAAATAGGTGAGACTCTAAATATGCACAGTGGTTGGTTTTGTTTTTTCCTCATTAAATGACTATTTCACCACAAAGTATCTTTAATCGAACTACTTTGGCTGCCCTAAAAGGACGGTCTATAGATTTTGATCTTGAATAAAGGGTTAGTTACTGAACTTCAATTTCCTCTGGCGTTTCTTGGAGGGATTGGGGTACCCGTAATAGAGTATTTGTCAGAGGTTTCCTTACATAGAACTGAACTTAACACTTCCTTTTTTAAAAAGATTTTATTATTTGGGAACATGAGAGAAGATTGAGCAGCAGGGAGGGACAGGAAGGCAGAGGGCAAGGGAGAAGCAGGCTCTTCACTGAGCAGGGAGCCCAACATGGGACTCTATCCCAGGACCCCGGGATCATGAATTGAGCTGAAGGCAGGCACTGAACAGCCACCAGGGGCCTCTGAACTTAGTTAGCATGCTCACATAGTAACATACCTACACCCTACTAGACAGCGAACAAGTCAAGGGTGGGAACTAGTTTTCATATTTTTATTGTAAGATAAAGGTTAATTGGTTAGAGACAAAAGGTTTTGTTTTTTTTTTAAAAGATTTTATTTATTTGACAGAGAGAAACACAACCAGAGAGGGGGCACAAGCAGGGGGAGTGAGAGAGGGAGAAGCAGGCTTCCCACCGAGCAGGCAGCCCAACGTGGGACTTGATCCCAGGTCTCCGGGATCATGACCTGAGCCGAAGGCAGTTGCTTAACCAACTGAGCCACCCAGGTGCCCCAGAGACAAAAGTTTTTATATCAACTTTTAAACTAATCTCCTTTGTGCCTTCCTATTATGTCAAAAATGTCCATTCTAGGTCATTTTCATGTTCCTAAGTACACGATGACATTTCTTGTAAAGGAGGAAGCAAGACTGCAGGGCACAAAACTTGGACCCGATCCCACTTGACTCATGAAATGCTCTGCAGGGACTACAACCACTCTGATTTTCTTGGAACTCCCATCATCCTTGGAGATCACATCCCCCAGTTTAGCACAGAATTCAGCAGTAGCTTCTTGTATTTGCTGCTCTGTATTTTCACAACAAGGCTCGATATGCCCAGAGGAGATAATGCAGCTGCTCCTGGTGGACAAGAAGGGTGACCTACTCTTCCTGGTCTTAGCACCGTATGTTCCCTGTTCCAGGAACCCCTTCAGTGTCCTGATGGGAAACCAGGACAAGGGACAGTTGGACACGCTGATGGGGGTGGATTGTTCAGTGGATTAACAGACTGATTGTGAGTTCCTCTGTTCATTGACTATGAAGGGTTTTTCTCTTCTGCATGTACTATAGGAAACATGGACAAAAGCACTTGATGACCAATGACAACTCTTAGTGCACATTTACTTTGACCTAGACCTGATCTGCAGACTAAGGTTGGCCCATCTCTAGGCATTCTCAGAATTGAACCCAGGAAATCTTGTGACCAAACTTGGACCAAATGGAACTTAGTAAGATGAAGTGAATTGACAAACGTCTCACCAAAATAGTAGAAAGATATTGTCACACTAGACTTATCTCTCCCAGGCTTGTGTTTGTCCAGCCAAGACCTATTTCTAGAAACCATGTTTTCTGTTCTAAAAGGAAAAGAATTCCTAGCAGCTACTCTTTACCTAGAGTGTGCAACCATTGTCCTTCCAAGATTCCATCTTCCTGAAAATACTACTAGATAAGTCTTGAAGAATCCTCCTGTTCTCCATAGAGCTACTTGGACACCAATAGAAATGAGATGGATACTAGTATTACTCACGGTGGTCACCACCTGCCTCAGAATTAACAAGAGTGTCTGTGAACATGTCCACACTAAGGGAGCAGAATCCAGGCAGCCACCATTCAGGAAGCACACCCACACAACCCTGATGTGCCATGAGGCTTGAGAACCATTATCCAAGAGGCTGGATGAGATTGTAAGCAACAGGCCAGAGATGCTAGTGATGACTGGCCCTCTCTCTCTCCACCTGGTTATCCATTCCACAAGTGCAAGAACTTGGCCTTGTTCACTACAACATATCCAGTACTCAGAATGGGAGCTGGTACATAATTCAATAAAACACCCTGCTCCATATGTGAATCCCATAATTCCCTGAGAAATGCAACACATCAGAAGAACTTCTACACCTTTCCAGCTAATGACTTTTATAATTTGATAGTAACATTATGGAATAAATTGAACATTATTTTGTTTTCACCTTCTTCTATCTTCAGGCAGATGATTATTTAAACATGGATTTGAATTTCTAATAGCTTTATTCCAGCCATTGAGTTGTCTTTACCTTGGTAATTGCCAACACGGGGACTGTGCTTGATCTGCCCCTCCCGCCACGCCCAAGCCACCAGAAAACTTTGATGGAAGTACCTGTGAATGTGAATGAAAGCCCCTCTGGGCTTTTCCCTACCTAGAATCCGGAAAGCCACATACCCTGTGGGTCAGGGCAATATGTCCTTTGTGTGCTTATTCAAGACGTATAGTTCCATTTAATCCTCCTCCCGGTAATCATATCTCTGTATCTCTTATCTGTATTTCTTGATCCCTGTGCCTCAATGGTCTCAACTTCTGTGATTTTAAGCAATCACTCTGTACCCTGCAGTAACAATACTAATTCTGTCTCTTAGGGCGGGTGCAAAAGCAGTTAAAGATTTAACTGCACCACCCAACTTCCTCACTTTTAAATAGTAAAAGACTGGGGCCCCTGTCAGTCAAGAGAGACTGAGACACAAAGGCAGAGAGCCTGCGAGGAGGCAGCAAGAGAGCCTTAGAGGAGAGCAGCAAGAATTAGAGAGAGCCTGCAAAGAGAGAGACAGAAGCAAAGAAGCAAGACAGCAGCAGAAAGAAAAGTAGACAGAGAGTAGAGAGACAGAAGAAGAGAGAGAAGTAGAGCAAGAAGGCCAAAGCCAGAGCTAGAGAGCTAGAGCTAGAAAGCCAATGCTAAAAAGCCAGAGCGTGAGGCTGAGCCTGCTTCATAGGTCTCTCCTGACTGACCTCGGGTCTGTCAGCTTGCATTAGATTTCCGTGTCCGAGTCATTATTTCGCCTGCCAGACATCCCGCTGTTCAGGACCCACATCTCTGTGGAGGCTGGCTCCCTGGCGGAGACACCTTGACCTCTTGGGTCCTAAGGTTGAAGTTGTTTAGTTTCTGAACCATACATCCACCACTTCTCACGTGTACAGAAATGTCCTCAGGAGAGATGGATGCAAATCAGCCTGAAGGGATAAACTGTACAGTGCATGTGACGATGCTCTCCTCAGCCTGGGTCCCACCACGAGATTGAGATTTAATTGCGGGGGTGTGGCATGAGCATCAGGACTGCCCAGATGAAGCTGCCAGGCAATCAAAGCAGCTAGCCTTCATGCAGGTTGAGTGCCCATGGTTCATAACCATAGTATACAGTCTTTGTCTTCCTCTGTAGGGCTGCTTCAACAAAATAGCACAGATTATATGGTTTATTAGAAACCAAAATTCATTTCTCACAATTCTGGAGGCTGAGAAGTCCAACGTGGAGATGCTGGCAGATCAGGTGTCTGCTCAGAGCCTCTTCTTGGTTTGTAGGTAGCTGTCCTGTCCCTGTGCCCTCACATAGTGGAGGAGGGAGGAAATGCTCTTACAAAAACAGTCCTGTTCCTGCGGGCTCCCGCCTCCTCTAATCCCCTCCCAAAGACCCCACTTCCAAGAGACCACAGTAAGGATGGGGTTTTAACCTAAGGATTTGGGGGTGATGTCCCGTGAGACCACAGTTACCCCTCTTGAGGCATGGAACTTGCTCTACACCAGTTCACCCTGATCTGCCTTCCAACACTGCTGAGTATTTTCACTCTGCAAATACTCAACATTTACATACTCTGTTAATTTGAAACCGTGAATTTAACTTGGCATCAAAGGCAGAGAGTCTCTGAGGTATTCTAGGAACATGAAGATTAACAATTATTTTCTTGCCTTTATTCCATGAATACTGAAAATCTGAGAAAAACATCGTTGAGTCCTTGGTTTTTCTTTAGAAGGAAAAAAAAAGAGCAAGTCTGATTAACTTGCCAGGATCTATATCCTTGAACTTAGCTGAACCAAAGCCTGTATCTTCTAACTAGAGCTAATAATCTGTGCCTCTCTCCATAAATATGTTGTAGCAAAAAAAATGTTCACCTGTCTCCTAATCATGCTATAAGATGTACAAATGATTTTAACTATGAGTTTATTAAGCTGCATTCACAAAAAGGAAAATTTTTAAATCAAAATCATCTTTGGGGAGCTGTTCTAAATGCCTGTGATGGAGGAACAGTGACCATTGTGACAGAAAATACAAATGACTCACTGATCATCTCAAGGATAAAAGCCAAGGAATTAGTTGTGGAACTGACCACAGATCTTGATTGATTCTTGATAATTCATGTTGACTGTCTTTCCCCTTCCTTTCCAGCCCTTTGTCAGGATCTTTGTCGTGTCGTTTTGATGAGTGCTAAGGGCCACAGGCTCAGCTGGCTCCGGGAAGGCAGTCTCTGAGCTGGGGAGCAGAGGGGTGGTCAAGGTGTCTCCTTGTTTTCAGAGCAAGCACGATTTCCTTGCTCTCAGCTGTCAGGAAAGCAGGGGCAGATGCTGTCCTCCTGTCCATTCCAGTGAAGGCAACATTCTTTTGCTATGTCCCAGAGATTAACAATTCTTGGGAGTCTGGTGAGCTCTGGATGATCTATGCAAGTTATTATGGAAGAAATGTTTGGGTGACTCCCCTACCAAGTTCTTACTTTAAAGCCCTAAGCCCCAGTGAGATGCTCTGTGGAGATGGAGTCTTGGGATGTTAGTTAGGATTAGGTTAGGTTGTGGGGGTGGAACTCTTATGATGGAATGGTCTTGTGAGAAGAAAAGATCCTCAGCCCCAATCTGGCCAAGACAAGGGAATATTTGGCCTGGTCTCCAGAACTATGAGAAATGAATTTGTTTAATCCACTCCATCCATGGTATTGGGTTAGGTTAACCAGAAGTATGCAATTCAGGTTCTTGGCAAAACTCAGAGATTCTTTGGCCTGAAGGCTCACATTATCAGGAAGATATTGGCTAGTTCATGCTTCCTTCTTACCATGCTTTTCCCAGAAACTCCATGACTGAGCCTCCCAATTCTATGTGTAGTAAGAACCGACATTCCATAAGTTTTTACCTCCAGAGGAAGACAAACCAAAGACATTGCATTATATTTCCCTAGAACTTAGCTCTGATTAAATAGCTACTTCTGTGTCGAGTTTGAAGTCAGAAGAATAATAGACTGCTTAACCCTTTACAAGGCATATGTAGACAATGTATCTATAGTATGTCTAAATGTAGTTTGAATTCTGTAGACTCCTTTGGACCTAGCCATGGACAGAAGTCCATTAATTTTCAATTTTTGGGAAGAATCACCAGGTTGTGTTCATTTACCTTCTGATTAGGAAAAGGAGTAAGCTGTGACTGGTAATGACTGGCCTTCTGTAGACCACTAATCATTTGGGTCCTTCAAACAATGTGACAGTGACAATATATCCTTTAAATGTATTCAGAAGTACCTAGTGCTACAAAGCCTTGTCTCCTAAATACTAAAACTGCTTTTAAAATTAACTTTCCTATAATCATTAAAAAAGGAACATAAGCTACCAACTCTTGGAGTTTCCAGACTAGAAAAAATTATCCTATGATGGATTTATATGTGGGATTTAAGAAAACAGAAGATCATAGGGGAAGAGGGGAAATAGAAGACCATAGCAGAGATGGAGACAAACCATAAGAGACTCTTAATGATAGGAAACAGAGGGCTGCTGGGGGTGGTAGGGTGGGTATATTTCCTGGGAATACTTATATATGGAAATGCTGTGCTAATAGGCCTAGAAAGTTCTATAGATTTTTTTTTTATTGTTACTAAATTTTTTTTTCCAGTGTTTCAAGATTCATTCCCCATTCCCCACACCCAGTGCTCCCCGCTTTAGGTGTCCCCAGTACCCACCACCAGGCTCTCCCATCCCTCCACCCCCCCTCCCTCCAAGTCCCTCAGTTTGTTTCTGTGTTCAAAGTCTCTGTTGTTTCGTTTCCCTCCCTAGATTACC
>PITA01019617.1:0-14528 GCA_004023965.1 Spilogale gracilis
TTGTTAATTTTGGCCATTCTGACTGGTGTAAGGTGGTATCTTAGAGTGGTTTTGATTTGAATTTCCCTGATAGCTAGTGACGCTGAACATTTTTTCATGTGTCTGTTGGCCGTTTGTATATCTTCTTCGGAGAAGTGCCTCTTCATGTCTCTTGCCCATTTTTTGATGTGTTCATCTTCTTTTTGGGTGTTGAGTTTGTCAATAGTATATTTTAAAACGTGTTTCACACATTGAAGGCACAGAGGGTGAGGCACTCATGCCTGAGAGGCAGCTGTGCTGGGGGAAGAACCGGGGGGGACCGCCGTTCACCCTCACACCAGCTTCCTGGCGTGAGTTCCCCGAGCAGTGCCTTGGATCTTGCTGGCAAACTCTAGCCTGCCTAAACCATGCCAGGGCTCCTTGCAGCCTCCAACTAAGGACCTCATACAAAACCATTTCAGAAAGCCCAGGGTATGTATTTTTCTTACTTATTTTTGTGGTGGTGGTTATTATTGTATAGGAGCATTTTTGTCACTGTGGACTTTTTTGTTGTTGCTGTTATTTTTACAGGAAACAGAAGAGTAGAAGCAGTGTGGTAAAACATGACCCTGATCAATGGCTCTGATCTACAGAGCCCAGCATTTGGGGACCACTGAAACTATACTCCCTTGCTCTGTAATCCTCAGATTGACGTACGGTGATGCTTCCCTAGATCTACAGCATCAGCATCGCCCAGGAACATACTGGAAATGCAAATGCTCCTTGACCTCAGACCTACCAACTCAGAAGAAACTCAGGAGTGGGTCCCAGCCACCTGTGTTTTAACAAACCTTTCCAGGTGATTCTGATACTCAATTAAGAACCAATGCCTAAAACATCCAATGCA
Organism: Spilogale gracilis; assembly: GCA_004023965.1. NCBI lineage: Eukaryota > Metazoa > Chordata > Mammalia > Carnivora > Mephitidae > Spilogale > Spilogale gracilis. The sequence goes on from PITA01019617.1 coordinate 866, forward strand.
GCTTTGTTCTCAGGGAGATAATGCCAGGACCTGGCCTCTACCCATACCCTGGATTGAGAAAAGTCTGTTTCCTATTGCAAAACTAAAACATGGCTTGCTAGCCCAGTCCTCTGATCTCTTAGAAATCCCTGGAATTCGGGTTCATGGCTAGGTCTGGATTTCTGCAACTGCAAATGAAGGGACAGATGTGGAATTGTGGTGAGAGTGTCAGGGTCATGCTGGCTTCCACCTCTGTCCACAACCTTCTTTCCAGCATGTGGACCAGCTTCTATGCTCAGGAGAGTGAATTGAGTTTGCTGTGTGGCTCAGGGGGAGTTGACAGCACATGGTAAAGGGGGCCTTGGAAATAGCCCCTTGTAATACAAACTGATTCAGGGATGCAAAGACACAATTTTCCCTCACTGTCTTCAGCCCAGTAGAGATCCAGCAGCCCAGGCAGGGAAAAAACACAGAAAATAATGCATCTTCCTACGTGATAGTAGGAAGTTTGTTCCTTCCTGGTGAGACAAGAGTGAGGGAAGGAGGCAAAGAGGCCTCCCCAGCTGTCCCAACAGTGCAGTTTGGCCATCTTGGAAGGTCCAGGTGTTGGTGCGCGCGTGTGCACGTGTGCGTCTGAGGCAGGGAGAGAGAAAAATGTTGGGGACATTTGCAGTGAAAGGAGAGCCTCCCTGTTCCTCTCATTCCTTTAACAACTAAGCCGCAACAACTGAAACTAAATGTTTAGAGTCTTGATCAAAGTCCTCTCAGTATGAGCTTTTGCCAGCTGCCTCATTGTTCAGTATATTTCTCAATTAAATAGTCAATTAAACACCACCATGGTAGTGATGACAGAGCCAGGGTCCCTACCTCTTGTAACCACAGCAGAGGAGGCCATCTGCCACCATTCTGTCAAAGCAAGAGGAGTTTTTCCCTGTCCATCCACTTTGACCCTGGTTCCCCTCCCTTACCTCGACATCCCCTCTACCCAGCAGTCTGGGTGGAGGACCTGGGAACTCGAGGTCTGTGAGTCTGGAAGGCTGGATCCTTCACCACCCTGGTTCTGCCATTTATGAGCAAGGTCCTTCACCTCTCTGAGTTTCCTCATATTTGCACTGAAAACTGGAGCAGTCCATTCCTGCCAGCTCAAGGGGGTTGTGGTGAGGATACATGAGACATCTGCAGAATGGGGCCTGGCCCCTCACAGGGATTGGTAAAAGATGGGATTAAGGAAAGCAACGGACAGTGAGAATGTTGATCTGGAGCCTCTTTTTTGTCTAATTTAGACAGATTAAATTAGACAAAATTTAATTTTGTTCTCTGACAGTGCCAAGTCTCTGGTCTCTGCCTGATATTTATTTACCCAAGGGCAGGCTACCACAGGACCATGAGAAGCCCCAAGTCAGGGAAGAAGACTGGAAATGAGAAATGGTAAGCCACGATGCTGAAAAGACAATGGGAAGATGTGAAGAAGAAAACCAGCTCTGATTGCAACATGGGGAAGGCACTTGCTCTCTTCACTCATCTCACTGCCAGTGGTTAGGAGCACAGGCTGCAGAACCTGGTAGAAGTGTCCACCCAGCTTCATTCTGACCACCAAGGCTCGTTAGCATGCCTAGCACCCCAAAACCTAAGTGTGCAAGGCTTCCAGGAGTCAAATGAGGACTGGAGAGGCTGTGACATTATTTTCTCGGCATGAAACCTCATCATAAGGCCTGGCACCCTCACAGTGGCCAATCCAAGATTGACTGTGGTATCGTAGCCCCAAGGAAGGGTATCTCTGCGCCTGGCTGAAAGCCACAACCCATGCTGGAGACAGACCTTTTATTTCTGGGAGCCCAGGGGATCAAGTTGTATAGAGAAGAAAAGAAGACGCCACAAGGAACTCCACTGGGAAGTTGCATGGGGAAAAGGGAGAAAATAATTCCCTTGGGACCCTGCTATACTGAACAACACTGCCCAATTGGTACGACTATTATCTCCTTTTTAACATAAAGGAATTTATGCTCAGAAAGTTTGGGCAATTGCCTCATGCTACACAGCTGGCAAGAGACAGAGGCAGAACCTTATGCCCCAAGTTTCTGAAGATGCCCCTCAAGCATCCCCCTTCCTGTTGTACTCAACAGAGTCAGGATGAAGGTCATGATCCTAAGTCCCACTCCTTTTAAAGGAAGACAACCGCCAAGAATACAAAAGACAGCCCTTGGGCAGGTAAGGATGCACTGGAAGACCAGAGGCTAAGAAGCCAGTGTGCCCTGGGCCAAAACCCAGCTAGGGCACATACATCCCTCGTTTCTTCCAGTCCTAGGTCTGCCCAAATGTCAGATTTCACAAAACTGTTTGCTCACCCCTAGCCACCCTTCCACAATACAGCTGTGCTGTAGCCCACGGCCACTCCTCTCCCAAAATTCATTGCAATGAGCAAGATTCTTCTCCATATCTGAATGCATCCACATGCCTCATTCTCCCCTCCTTTTCCCTTGTCCTCCTTCCTTTGCTTCTCCCCTTTCTTTTTCTGCTGTGTCTCTGCCTCTCTCTTAAATTCTGTTTTTAATCTCCATCTCTCTCTCCCTTCCCCTCCCTGAAGGGCTTTGTTCTTTCTTTTCCTATCTCCATTACCCCCTCCTCCATCTCTCCTTCCCTTGCTTCTCTCTCTTTCTCTTTCTCTCCCCTCGCTGTCCCCCCTCTTCCTCTCCCTTACTCCCTCTCTGCCAGTTCATCCACAAGACCAAGAGCTGGAATGACAAGCTGAAACAAGCCACAGTGTCTAAGGTGACCTGGACTGCCTCATCCTTGTTCATAATCCCTCAGCATCGACCTGGACCTGATACCTTACAGCTGCCTGATTAAAGCACCAAGGGAGGCTTTGTCTGGAGATGGTTTTATAGTGTTTGCTAAAGGGAGGTAGTTGCATTCTGTCTCCATGCCAAAATAAAGCAAAGCTTTTTGGAAAGGGAAGTAGAAAATAAAAATCCCAGCCAGCCCCTCTGAGTATTGTTCTGCACGCCAGCAACTTGATGCGTTTTCAGTATTGCAGGAGAGTAGTGGCAAAGGCCACCACCAGTGCTGGCCAGGGCTTGCTCCTGGATAGTCCAGCCCTCAGCATGGCAAGGGCCGCTTTGAACAGCAGACAGCAAAACAATGGGAGAACTGGGCTTGGAGTCTTTGCCTGGATGCAGAGGCTAAAAATTACTTCTCCCCACATGGGTAGTGTTATTCCGCATGAAGGGGACAGGAGGGAGCCAAAAGCTTTGTAAATAAAGGTGGCTTAGAAAGGGGGAAGAGTGCGCCAGGGACAAATTTTATCTATTTCTGCAGCCCACAGCCTCTAAAGGAGATAGATGTTATTAGCACTTGCAGTTCTATCTCAGAAAATAGGATGGCAAAGTCAGGAAGAAGCTAAGATTATGTGACCCCACCCTTCTCTTTCCATCTGAGATTACTAAGGTCTAGCCACTGCAGGTTCATTGCCATGTTGCCCCTACTGAAACAAGATGAGAATCAAACACTTTAGACCCTCATAGTGCTTTCCACCTCCTACCACAGATGAGCAGTGCCTCCTGACCCTGGGACTTTTTTTTTTCTTTTGTGGGGGGGTGGAGAGAGAGAACACAAGCAAGGGACAGAGGGAGTGGAAGAGAAAGAATCCTCAAACAGACTCCCCACTAAGCACAAAGCCCAATGTGGGGCTCGATCTCAAATCCCTGAGATGCACAACGCAAGCCAAAATCAAGAGTCATATGCTTAACCAACCAAACCACCCAGCACCCTGATCCTGGAAATTTTTAATAAAAGGTTTGGAACTCAGCCTGATAGGACTTAAGATCCTCACGGGGCAGCTGTGGCCCATATCCCTAAGGGAAGAGTACACAAACCACAATTTGAAAAATCCAGATTCTCATTCATGAGCTTGGCCAAAGCATGAGGATATCTACCCTCTGTTCCACTGCATCATTCATCTCCAAATATTATACTCTCGAACTATGTTTTCGAATTCTCATTCCTCAGAGGGTTAGCTATTTAGTTGGTTTCCTCCCACTGTTTCATCTTCCATTGCCACCATTCCTGGTACTTCCGGTTTATTTCCCTCAACACAGAATCTGAGACAAGGATTCTGGTGCCCATGCTGTATTAGGAAGCACTCTCGGGAGAAATGGAGGGAAGCAGAATAAGGCAGAGGAAAGAAGATGGGGTCTCAGGTGAAGTCTAGCCTTAACTTAACCACAAGGGACTCTAGAAGTAAACTGCAATACGAGGTTGTTTCCACCTTTACAGTCAAACTTTTGTGGCCCCTACAAGTTCATCATGGCTGTGGGTTTCCCCAGGGTGGGGCATGTGTAAATACCAGAGCCAGGCAGATTCCATCAAATGAAGACAGTGCTCTGGAGAAAGGGTACATCTGTGAGCTCTCAGCAGCCTACACCCCAGCATGACAAATGGTCTCTGGACAAGGCATCAACAGCATTGACTATATTTGGTGAACCTGGAGTTGGAAACATCATAGAGTTCTTGATGGATCCTACTCCAAAATGCTCTCTCCCACGCCCCTAAGCTGAGCAGCATCAGAAGTAAAATATGCCATCCCTTTCCTTCTGCTACAACAATGCCAGACTCACTAGGGCTTGTCTTAATCCCTATGGGACCTTGCCCTAGTCTCACCTGGACCAGCTCATCAGTCCTCCCTCCAGTCTCTCTGCTTCCAGTGTATGACCCCTCTACCAGCTAGAAAGAATACTGATTGATTAGAGCCTTCACTCCCTGCTTGCAACTCTCCGAAGGCATCTTACTCTCCTCAGGATAAACCCAGGCTCTTTAACATGGTAAACAAGAGTATCTGTGGCCTGGCCCTAGATGACCACTCCAACCACATCTCATGTCCTGCCCTCCTACTTCATGCACCAACCATACTTTCTTTATTTACGTATTTATTCTCCAATCCAAACATACCGTCCTGTTTAACACCTCTGTGACTCTATACAGTGATTTCAATGCCTAGAATTTCTACATGGTTAATGCTTGCCCATTCTTCCAGATTTGGTTCAAAACCTTCCTGATGCCTAAAGCCTTTTCTGATGCACAAGCCACCACTTCACCTTGAGCAATAATTCTTATGTTGTATAGATGTTATTGTTTTGTTAATTAGTATCCAAGAGTTTTCTCATGAGTTTTCTGACGCCTTGAGCCATGTTTTCCTTATACACATATCCCCTTCTAAGTTCAATGCCTGGAACACAGTAGGTATCCTTCAAGAAATTGATAAATGCCTGGCAACTCTTTCTAAGGACCTGAATATTTCATCTCTGTATCTCATCACCAATCCTGAGAAGTTAGAAATAAGTCTTAAGGGTGGTTAACATTTCTCTCAAAGACTCTCATGTCTGAATGGTTTTCTAATTTCATGCTAATGGTACTATTCATAATCATTCCTGTCTCTAAGTCACTGGTTATATGTCCCAAGGCCTTGAAATATTACTTTTTTCTTCCATCCAAATCCTATGCATTATTGGGTCATAGTCTAGCAGTCATCCTACCAGGAAGGTGCCCCCACTAAATATGAAATAGGTGAATTTTTTTTTTCTTTAGAGAGAAGATTCAAGTTGTGCTACACTCTTGGCACAGGAAGCAAATATCTTTTTAATTGCTGGAGTAATGTCGCTTTGACTAGTACAAAATAAATAGTCTCAGTTTTTCTGTATTTGAGTCTTTTGGGAAGTAATACACCAATCCTCACTTCTCCTCCTCCTCCTGAGTATATGGAAGATCGTGCTTTGAAGGGCCTTGTTCTGGTCAATGAAAGGGAAGCAAAGAGGAAATGCATCGCTTCATGCTGAAGTAGAGAAGCCTATACACAGGCTTCAATCTCCCTCATCCCCTCCTCTGTTGATCCTAGAGAAGAGACCTCATGTTCAGAGCAACATGATTTACTAAATCACTACCTGGAGGACAGCTTCCCTAGAGAATCACCCTGACTTTTTGAGAATAATAAATAAAATAAACTTCTGCTGCCTTCAGTCACTGAGATTTCAGGGCTGTTTGTTCCTACAGCATAGCCTATCCCACCCTGACTAATACAGGAGGATCGGAACAGAAACTACCACTAAACCTGCATGGCAAGTGTTACATTGAGCCATAAAGTACCTGACCCAACAGTGTCTGATCTAATGTTCTCAGACTGGCTTGTATCCTAACAAATGTGTCTGTATATAAATAGAGAAGCTCGATACTGAGAGTCAGAGATTTGGTCATCCAAATGCCATGCACTCTTGGCCAAGCTTGACAAAGAAAAATGGGATTTTTTCTCATTTGAAGAATCATTGTGATATGTGTTGAAGCTGAACTAACAAAACCTCATGGCAGAGGTGGCCAGTCATCTATGGAAAAGGCAGTGTGGGAAATGTGGCCAATTGTATCAATCTCCCTGAGTCTGCATGAGGCCAACCAAGCCTCTTCCATATAAATAACCTCCTTAATTTATGTTTAATCTTTGGAGGTCTAGAAAGATCAAATCATTTTCATCTGAAGAGGGCTAGAACTGTCAACCTCCACCATTCTCCTGCTGATCCCTTGTACCTCTCTCTTTGGCCTCAGAAGATGCTGGAATGAACCAGACTCCAAAGTTCCCCTAAAGAACAGCCCAAGCCCTGAAGAATTACAAGAGAAGACCTGCATTTCAGGGTGTCTGGAAGTCCTCAAATCATGCCCTCTCTCTCCACCATGTGACAGAATAATAGCTGAGTTTGGTAGGAAGTAAACTAACTCTATAACTTGTAATGCACTTAGTAATTTTTTATAGAATGTCTATTGGGATCTCAGCAGGATTCTAGGTGCTAAGGATTCAGCAGTGACCAAGCACAATCCCTGGCATTATGGAACTTATGTCCTGGGGTTGGTGAGACACATAAAAATGAACAGATTAACAGATGAATGTTCAAGTCAGATAGTACCAGATTGTGCTAAATGTCATAAAGACTATAAAATGGTAGCGTGATAAAGACTAGATTGGGTTATGGATGGTTGCTTTGGATTGAATGGTCAGGTAAAGTCCCTCGGAATGGGTAACTTTGCCACTGAACCTGAATTATAATTGTGATAGTTAACAATGATTGAGGGCTTTATTCATGCCAAGAAGTATTCCAAGCACTTTACATGTATGAATTATTTTATTCTCTCAACCACTCCATAAGGTTGGTCCTATTGTCTCCATTTTACTGCTGCTGAAGCTGAAGCAGAGAAGGCTTTGGTCACATGCCTGAGGTCACGTGGCTGGAAAGAGCAAGAGGCCATGCTCGAACCCAAGCCATCTGGCTTCAGAGTATGTGCTGTTCACCACTTCACTCTGCTGCAGCTTAACAAATTCTGTCAAGAGAAATGTCCTGGGAAGACCTCAGCAAGCACTCCAAGGCCAAGAGTAGAGCAAACACAAAGTTTCTATATTTGGAAAGCAGACCTCCTGCCCACAGCAATTTCTGTTGGGACCCTGAATCATTTCCCATTCTGTCCAAACCCAAAACAACTGTTAAAATCAGGGTGATTTCTGAGGGCTCTCACCATCATATATGATAACCTCTAACAAAATATTGCCCAAAGAATATGTTGCATATTTTACATGATCTTGATATCAAGCCAAACATAATTGCTCTCTGAAGTATTAAAGCACAGCTATGGTTCCCCCAGCCATTGAGGACCTTATAAAATCTGATTTCATCTTGGCAAAACTCCTTGCAAGATAAATACAAGCCTACTCAAGGAAGTCCTACTTCAATAGCATTCAAAGTACCCCAGCAGCTGATGGAGACAGGCCTGTAGACTCCTTGGAGGCCAGATATGGATTGAGCATGTGTGTTGAATGGATTTTATTGAGTCAGTGTGCTAAATCTGTGCTGGACACAGGGGGGGAGTACAGAAATGAGTATTTGATGACAATATTCACTATCCTAACTAAAAATTACAGTTATAGCAATTTTCGTTGCCCTGCTTGATATGGTGAGAATTCCTCCCCCTCCCCCCAGTTACTTAAGAGGTGGCAGAATTTTGGATCTGGGAAATGAGGCAAGGGCTTGCATATGCTCTGAACCTCTGATCAGGGAAAATGCTCAATACTATTAAAGTATTCAGCAACTTTTGAAGGGTTTTTTTTTCCTTATTTTGCAAAACACATCATTTCAAGGACTGACATGATATAAAATCCAAAGTAAAACTACAATACAGTGTGTGCCCCATAATCCAGATGCAAGACTGTAGGAGAGCTGACAGCAGGGCTTCCTCTTCGCAGGCCGAGGCTTTGCCAAGTGCTGAGAACTGCAGGTGAGCTGGGCATGCACAAGTGAGACACAATCACTGGGACAAGATAATAATTCCACGATGACGGTGGGGAGCTGGAGACAAGGATAGAGATTTCAGCTGATTTCTTGCTCTTAAACTAGGTGGGCCAAGTCCAGACCGTAAGCACCTATTTAGAAGTCCAAGCCACCATCTTGTTTACTCAGAAAAATAGCTACAGGAGAAATGGGCAAAGGGTCCCTGGGAAAACAAAGGTGAGCTGGGTTGGGGGACACACCCAATCAGGTAACCCCCTTAACCTCCCATCCTGGGAGGTATGGAGAAGCAAATTAAGAATGGGCATCCAGTTCCTGGTACTTAGGACCAGGTGGGAATGTCCAATCAGTTAATCCCCTTGTTCTCCCAGACCCTGACCAATGGAGATCCCCTGGTAAACCACTCTGGGGTTTAAGCATATTGATCATCACAGCGAAGTGAGAGAATTAACTCAGGCAAGCTACATGAGTCAGGTCAGCTCGGGGTGCAGTTTTCCCCTATCAAAGATAGTCTGTAAGAATAGGCGTGACCGATTTCTCTCTCTTGGGAAGCGACCATGGTCTGGGCCAGTATTACTCCCCATGCTTGGCGTGAAATAAAGCTCTGCTTCACTTTCACTTTTGTATCAGCCTTGTTCCTTTGACCATGGACTCTAATAAGACAACAGATCAAATGTGAAAATAGGTCATATAAACAAGAGTCCGGAGTCCTAAGACCAAAGGTCTCAAACTTGAGCCTGCCTCACAGTCACCTGTAAGGTTTGTTCAAACACAGATTGCCAGGCTCCTGACTCAGTACGTTTGGATCAGGCCTGAAAATATGCATCTCTAATTTCCCAGGTGATGCTGATGTTCTTGGTCCAGGGACCACACCTTTGAGAACCAGTGCTTAGTGAAATGGGAGTAGATGGCAGAAGAAAGTTCTCAGAGGGTACATCAATTATTGGAGTCAGGTGGAAGCAGGTGGGGTGGGAGAAAAGCTCCAGGGGCTCAGTCGTTGCTAGGTTAGTCAGGAAGGTCTCTGATCAGGATCACCTCTAAGGGCATTCCTCCCCTGAGAGGAAAGAAGGGGACTAGCACTTAGAACACAGACTATGGGCAGGCACTATGCCACATACATTCATAAGGGTCATTTTAACCTCATGACAACTTTATAAGCTAAGTATCATGCTCACACATCAGATATGGAAACCCCTATGAAGTAGACAGATGAATAAGAATGTAAATCTCTCAAATACTAAGGGACAAGCTCTTTCTTATAATATATTTAGCTTTCAGGTGCTGTCTTTTGTGACATTTCATACAGATGCATCAATAAAACACTAAGGAAAATAACCAAGGCAGTTACAATGTTCAGTAAACAAGGTCCTATCTGGGAGGTGAACTTGTTTTGTTCAAGGATGTGTTCAAAGCATTTGTCCTTCTTGGGGCGCCTGGGTGGCTCAGTTGGTTAAGCGACTGCCTTCGGCTCAGGTCATGATCCCGGAGACCCGGGATCAAGTCCCACATCGGGCTCCCTGCTTGGCGGGAAGCCTGCTTCTCCCTCTCTCACTCCCCCTGCTTGTGTTCCCTCTCTGGCTGTGTTTCTCTCTGTCAAATAAATAAATAAATAAAATTAAAAAAAAAAAAAAAAAAAAAAGCATTTGTCCTTCAGAAGGCTTCTGGGGTTCTGAGCACTACCACAGAGTTGGTATCTGAGAGGCTGCTGTCCAAGAGCCTAAGGATGGGGGTGCCCATCGTGGGGTCACCCATGAGGACCCTACCCCGAGGACACCGCCACCTCAGCGTCAGCCCCACAGTCACTGCAGGACATACCATCCATGAAAACTGATAAGTAACAACCAGAAGCTGCAATTTCTGAGATTCTAAACCAACACACACACACACACACGCACGCACGCACGCACACCCCAAGCATAATAAAGCCGTGGTTTGGATTTAAGTGCTTGTGACCCAGTCCCCCTTTCTATCAGTGTTTATGGTCCCTGGGAGATTGCTACTCTTCACCCTGTAGGATGGGAAAGGATGTGGCCCTGATTTAAGTACCCAAACACATTGTTTTCCCTTCAAATTCATTCAAGCTCATTTTGTTTAATGCATTTGCTTAAAGCAAAATTGCACGTGTGATAACAGATACATTACTAAGGAGAAGGACATATCATAAATGCTCCACTGGTCAAGGAGAGATGGATGCCCACAAGGTTCCACTGAATACCCTATCCTTTTGTCCCTGATACACTATTTGCATGGGTCTGGCCCCACCTCTGGAGTGCAGCAAAGGCAGGGAACCCTGAACTCTGATGGTGACAAGGCCTCAGAGTCCCATTTCAGGACTATCACCAGATTTCTGTTTGGAACAATTTGCTAAAGCTGTGAGCTGTCTCTCAGAATTGTCCCTAACTATGTGGTTTTTGGGTTATCTAAACACATGGTCAGTGTGTTCCTCCAATCACGAATGACAAGACCCCAGGTATCAGGTAAAGTCTGGGATTGGTCACTGTAATAATGACCAAATGAGTCAGTATCATAGGTGGGCAGGGGAGGAAATGCTAAAATGTGGTGGGTGTTTATATATGGATACTCAGCTACTGAGACAAGCTGGCCAACTCCCAAGGGCATACATAAACATAGCTCAACCCATTGCTCCCCTATGTTAGGCAAATATGCTATAACTTCTGGAAGGAAATTTGACAGTGAGAATCTAAAGTCTCAAAAATGTTCATAGCTTGGGATCCAGCAATTCCACTCTTGGGAATCTAGCCTAAAGATATCATTCTAATGCATGAAAAAAGTCTCATGCATAATGATAGTCATCACATCAGTGAAACAATCAAAATAATATGAATATCCAATGCTAGTGAAAAGTAAAAGCCTAATAATCTGAGTTTTCAGCTTGATCTCTTTGGGGATGAATCACTGAAATCTGTACATCTAAAATTCTCCACTCAAGTATGGAAATTTCAGTACATCTGTGCTTTGAAATATATAGCCAATAAAAATGTTTTCAAAATAATGACATGAAAAGATGCTCACAATTTTGTAATTCCTTAATGTATTGAGTAGAAGATTATTTTTACTCATGTAATGAATCAGATCAATGGTGGGAAATGAATATAAAGAAATATATGGAAAGCTGTACATAAAGATGGCAGGTTGAAAATACCCGATTTTCCTTCTTTCCTGAAATTCCACTCAGGTTATATAGTCAAGGGGTTTTCTTAAAGACATAATTTTCAAAGATGGAAAAAACAGGGAGGGGCTAGGAACGAAATGCTGAAAGTTTCAAAGGGAAGGGAAGATGGACTAGAGGTAATTGATTGAGCAAACTAGAGAAATTTGAATTTTAAAATGGCAGCAGGGAATTCAAGGCCAACCTGAATAATGCATCGGAATCCTCAAAAATCTCAAGCACAGTGAGCGTTAAGTACATCTGGAAATGGCCAAAAGGGAGAGAAGCCAAATTCTAAAGGATGGTTGGGAAACGGAGTATTGCTCCCCATCCTATCCTCAGACTATATTACAGGATAACTTCCCACCTGGGAAGAAGTATGGAAGTTTCTTTCTGAGAGGGTTAGGCAGAAAGCCCTTGTGCTGGTACAGTTGACCATGGGAAACCCTACCCAAAGTACGTAGGTAGGTAGGTGAAGTTATGTGTACTGAATGCAGAGGCCAGCCCTCTTCCCTCTCTTTGCTGTCAAAACCCTGGCAGCCATGCCTCTACCCTCTGTCCAGCCCAAGGGAAAGGGCCTGAAGAAAGTGACACTAGACATCCCCCCATCAGACCACTGTGGCGCTCATAGTCTTCAAGCCAGCTCCTTTATGCAGGATTTTTTAGTTCTCACCTCGTATATGTGAACACAACCAAAAATCATCATTCCTCTAGGAAAACCTCTAATATAAAATGTAAGAGCCAAAACAAAGAAGGGAAAAAGACAACTCAGAAACAAAATCTCTGCAGAAAGAAAAAAGCTTCCATAAAATATATATTGTTAATCACGTCAAAGAAATGAGAGAAGAGATGCATCTATGGAACAAGAACAAAATGCTGAAGGAGGGGAACACTACCACAGTGCAGTGGAGAAAATCAGATTTGTTTCTTCATGGCCAATGCCTCATGTTGCTCTTATCAGCCTCCAGCCTTATTGCAGGTACACCTGCCTGGCTAAATCTAGGTCACATGAAAATCTTACCTGCAAGGAAGTCTGGGGAATGTAATTTGTGGCTTTTCTGTCTCTATGGCAAGCTAAAAAGGCCTGGAATGGATGCTGAGTAAGCCAGTCTACATTATCTACTACCAATGGTGCTTTAACTGAAATGATAATATCACATCTTTTGAACTAGACTCTGGTATTAATCATGATGTTATATCCCTATTACCTGTATTACATGTATATTATCAGTTCAAATAATGTTCAAATTTCATTTCTTCCACAGGAAATATAATTGACCTTCTGCAAAGTCAACTACATGTATTCAGAGTTCCTGAGTGCTCTAGGTACCGTTAAAATTCTCATGCACTTTACCCTGATTCCTGCCTTCTAGGAAATATCACCTATGTGTAAACCAGACACGTGTTTTTCTGGCTAGTGTTTTTTTCCATTGCCTTTTACTGCTCCACTGCACTGAAGAGTCTCCCCAAATGCAAGAGCCTTCCTAGCTGAGAGAAGAGATAGTAGTTCCTGCAAATATGAAACACTTAGCTGATACAACTGTGAAGTGTAAGTACAATATGGATGGAGTGTCAAGATGTTTGTTTTAACAAGAGACAGATGATCATTGCGGAAGCAGCAAAATCCAGAGGAGGTGAGGAGTTTGGGCAAAGAACAATCAGTTGCTGGGACTTCCATGTGGACCTCAGCTCCTGTCTTCTCCAACCCTGCTCAGTCCCAGACCATTCCACCTGTCTTACCTAAATCCACATCCATCTGTATAAAGCCACAAGGTACCCATGCAGCCTCAGCCACACCATTCCTGGGACTTAGGATTTAATTGTTCTGCCAAAGACCTGAGCCTAAGGTGAGCCACGGATGCCCAAGCCATCCCAGAGCCATATTTTGCCTGAGCATGTCATCTTTGCCCTGAAGATGGGAATAGATGTCTTATTCCCCTTGGCCATTCCTGTGAAAGCACCAGCTCTTTTGGCTTGGCTGTAGCCCCAGACCCAGCCCACCGTCAGCTGCTGTCTGGGGTCTTCTCATAGCTCAACGGTCAGGAGTATCATGTATGAGTCCCTCATCACATGAAGTATCATCTGCATATTATTGTGTCTTACTGACAAGCCGAAGCACAGAAACCAAAGCCACTGCTTTGGAGACGCGCTACGACCTACTCCTTCAGCCAGATCAGCAGACATTTTGAGGGGACCACGTGAC
>PITA01019617.1:14628-37131 GCA_004023965.1 Spilogale gracilis
GAATAGATGATGGGGATTAAGGAGCACACTTGCGATGAGCACTGGGTGTTGTGTGGACGTTTTGAATCATTATCACTATATTGTACACCTGACACTAATATTACACTGTATGTTAATTATACTGGAATTAAATTTTTTTTTAAAGATCAGTTCATTTCATCCCCACAGCAACCTGCATAATTGATATGCTTCCCTTCATCTTATGGATAAAGAAAGGATCAGAGGGCCAAACAGCACCCTCTAAGTCACACAGAAAGTTAGGAGCACTTTTTTTTAAAACAAAACATCCTGAATCCCATTCACGCATCACTTAAACAATCAATACACATAAATTCTGCAGTGTATTGACAGGATCTTCACATTGAGGCCAGCAAAACCCTGAGATTAGGGAGGATTAGGGGTAATGAAGAGGGGTCATCACTCTCCATGTCCATTTTCTAAGACACAGAGAGGTCCTCACACAGGAAAGAGAAACCCAGGAAGCAAGCTGGAGGCAGACAGAGCTCTCTCGTCTCAGGCTCTTTCCTCTTGGACCTAGATCTGATCATTTTGTCGTTCAGATTAAAGAGACCGGGCTCTTCACCACTGCCCTGCATGGGAAGGTGGCCGGCCTTGCCATCCCATTGCGTCTTTCTGCCTCCAACAATCTATGTTTCCTGTACCTGTGGAAAATTACTTCTTTTGAGAAGCCTGATCCTCCATCTCCCTTGGCCCAGGAAGAATTAATCATTTTTTTGTGCTCTCCTAACACAGTGCTGTATTCTAAGCAAGTGTTTACAAAGAAGCTGTGTCATATTGTGGCAAAAGCTTTGAAACAGGAGTCTGATGACCTGGATTCTGCAGCTGCCCACTGCTGGCTCTGTGCGACCTTCAGAGAGGCCTTTGTTCTCATCTGTAAAATGCAGATAACGCTTGCCCCCTCCCACCCCCGCCCCCGCGCCTTGCAAGCAGGGCTAAAAGAGATGTTCGTGAAAGAGCCTGGAAATTCTCAAGATTGGAGCCTGGAGTGAGGGGGATTCAGTTTTGATTTTTGTTTGTTTGTTTGTTTTTTGTTTGGTTTGGGTTTTTGCTTCTTGCCCTAGACCGAGAGGGCGACAATTTGTCTTAGGGGCCTTTGTACTCCCTTTGAGCCCCGCAGAGTGCTAGCGCCAGTGCTCTGAGGGAGTGGGTTCTCAGTAATGTTTGCTGAAATTAAAATAATACAGCCATGAAAGGTGAGATCTCTCATCGTTGACTCACCAGATTTGATCCCCGCACAGCTCTCTCGCTCTCCGTCCCCCAGTCCCTCCCTGCGTGTCTGTCTGCATTAAGTGTGATTTGTACATGTACAGGTGTGTGCATTCCCCCAGAGCCCCCCTTTTTCTCTGAGCTGTGGCATCCCAGCCCTGCAAAGGAATTCTGAGGCTGACTGACAGAAGCAGACAATGATAGTGAAAAGGAATCTTTTCTCCCGGTTTCATGCTGTCAATGTGCTGCTTTTTTCCCCCTGCATCCAGTTCTGCTGTGCCCAGCCTTAAGCCTTTCACTGTGGGGTAGATCCAGCTTGGTATGCAAGCCCTGGAGGGCAACACACACAAAGCCTGAGGCAGAAGAGAAACCAGCTGGGTGGGACAGACAGCTCAGAGCCAGGCTTTGGAGGTCTGTGCACAACCTGCATACAAGGGTTCCGTGCCCAAGAGGTCACAGGGTTTAACAAACCAAGCCTGGGCCACTCATGTCTGATGCTTCTCTTTGTTTGAAGTGATATGATTGGTACGGTGCACAGCGGACGGTTGTACACTTCAGCCCAGGTAACCAGGCAGCAAAGAGCAAGAACTCCAAGATGGACAGATGGATACGAGGTTCATCCATAGATAGAGTATGTGGTTTTCTAGAGCAGTGAGGACAATTCTTCGCCCCACCGACACAAATTCACGGTGAAGCTAAAAAACAAATGGAATTTGTTGAGGCAGATCTGGATTCCAACATTAGTTCCACGTGTGTGCCTGCAGGTGACATAAGTTCTTTAAATCTTTATTTTTTAATTTAGGACTCCAAACTGCTCACTCTTCAAACTGATTTTTAATCTCCTCCATGACTCACATCTTTGATGGATTTTTGAATAACAAATATTTGGTATTTATAAATTATTCTTCAGCACATGTTAACTCAAATTATTGCATCGAGTTGATAGAATTAAAGTTCAAAGAAACTTGATTTATCTGCTAGATGACTGTCTCATGGGTAAGTGTCTTTTATATATTGAAAATAGCTCAAAGCTCTCTCCTTTACTATCTACACAGAATCTTGGTGTCCACATACCCTCAACTGGAAGCTGCCATGATCTGTAACTTTGGTCCCTCATAATACACATTCATCCTTGTAAAAGGCACTTTTTCCTCCTGCCAGTTGCTTATACCTTCGTGGGATTCAATTTAGGATTCTTACCTGAGAGCAAACTTTGATGAGGCAAAGGAAACCACATGAGGTTAGAAGCAGGTGGCAACCTCGAAAGTCTCATGGTGGGGTACAACACACAAAGAACTAGCAATGTAATCTTAGCAAAAATGCATTTTACAGATTTTACTTTGCCCCTGGTTGACTCTGAAAAGAACTTAGTGACGATTTTAAGATATTGCTACTTCATCCTTATCCAAAAAATAACCCTAACCAAAGATGCCATGTCCATTACAAAAAAAAAAAAAAAATCCTTCAAGAGGGAAGCTTATATGTAGAGATCAAAAAATATATATGGGTCTGTGTTCTGAGACTTAGCAAAGTGCACATAGCATTAAGATTGAGTGAGGGTCTTTCCTAGTTAAGATATCATTACCTGTCATGTAACCAAAGGAATGGCAAACACAGTCACTAGATGAACTTTCCTGAAATACTCACAGTCTAGAGAACTCAACTGGGACAAAAGTCAGAGAAGATGTATAGAGGTCCCAAGAGGGATTCAGCTTCCTCCAAGAGGATTTTTTTTAGAAACTTATTTCCTCCTGGTAATAATCCAGTAAAGATTACCCTCCCCAATGAAAGGTCTAAAGTTCTATCATCCAGGCAGGAAAGAATGTTAGAGTTTGCCATTAATCATCCCAGCTTTTAATGCTTTCATGATGTCTTCTGGCTGGAACAGCAAGAAAGCCTCAGCTAGAGACCCATGTGTGCAAACTAGCCCCTGGTTGCTTCTGCTGTGCCCAGTAGGGACAAATAGCAAAGCTGATCTTCTTACAAGGGTAAGGTGACCAGCTCTAGATATCTGTCCTGCCCAGTTACAACTAATGCGAAGCTCAAGTAAAACGGAGAGAAAATAGCAGGAGACAGATTAATCCCTGATGTATTGTCAGGGTTGCTATTTGAAGCCCAAACTCTGAAGCCTCCTTTTCCAGAGGTGCTTATAATACTTTATGTTATTAAAGAACATGAATTAATTTTTAAAGTTTATTTTAGTCACATCATTTTAAAAGAAACTTCCATTTTAGTTTCTCTTCCAAAATATAAGTGATCTGTAGCTATCAGGTTTCCTTTCCTTTGTTCTTCTATATGGAAACAATATTGAACCTGGGAAAGAGGTATGGGGGTGAACTGGAAGCGCAGCATATTCTTAATATTTTTTAATTCTATTTTCATTGGAGGCATTTTCAATGAAACTATCTTCAATTACTTTCTACTAATCTTTTTTTCTAATCTAATTTCTTTCCCTTTATAAAAAAAAAAAAATGCTTTCCTTTATATTTAAGCCAGAATGTTTGTGAAGGTCCTTTTAAATTCAAAGAAAATGAAGTCAGGCATTTTTGGTGCAGAGAGCAATTCCAGACCCAGTAGGGGAGCGTTTATAACTGAACAAAAACCCTTCTCTCACACAAAATGTGAGCTCCCCGCCTGGGCTTTGCACATTAATGACTGCATGACTCATTATTATATGTGCCTCCAAAGCTGAGGTTCTCCCTTTGCTAACTTGCTCTGTACATAAGATGTCCAATGTGAACCATGGGACAGCAGGTGCGGCTTGAGTTGTTTTCCTCAGGGTCTTTTCTGCATCATGCTTCCAAGCCCCTATGATCCAGCCAATGCCGAGTACCAAGGTTACAAAGAGTCTTCAAGTGGTATCTGGCATAAATTCGCCTTCCGTTAACAAAATCACAATACTTCCTTGGACTGCACCATCTTTCACCTCTCCTGTATTGGGGAATAGTTGATGGTAGCTTCTCAAATGTCAGATGGCTTATAACTTCTGCTTCTGTCCCTGATTTTCTTCTATGAGCACTATGTGTTTACAGAGTGCTGAACAACTGTGGGGTTTGGGAATAAATTGAATTTGGAGGAGTAGAGTTGGCAAAAGACAGTCTTGCTGGATAGAGAGATCTAGTTTGAAATCCCAGTGAAATTCTTTACAAGGTGCTTGGTGCTGGGGAAGTCACTGAAAAGCCCTCAACCTAAGTTTCCTTACTTTGAAGTGAGAGAAGGAAATTTATTTTGTTGAAGAGTTCGGGGAAAGGGGAGATATGAACAATCTGTGGGAAGGACTTGGCGTAGTACCAGCCAAGGGATTCTGTACTCCTTTCCACTGGATGTGGAACAGATTTCTTTGTTCCTTGAATTTGGGTTCAGTCATCTGATGTGCTTTGGTCAATGAAATTGGGTCTAGGTCTAGATGACAGTGTACCAGTTCCAGTCTTGAGCATTAAGAGGAAACACATGCTTCCATTCTCTCTTCCCTTTCTTTCATCACCATAAAAGAGCCTTCCTAGATATCTCTGAATATAGTTAGAGCAGAACTGAACCCAATCCGCAGTATAAAACTAAACCTACTGACAAGTAAAGCAGCTCCCCATCCAAACACAACCTAGACTAGTTGGTGCTCAACCAAACCACAAATGAGGAAGAATACATTATTAAATTATTAAATTATTATTATTATATTATTGTGAGGCAATGAATTTGGAGGCAATTTGTTACACGGCAATAGCTGAAAGACACAATACTGAAAAAAATGAATTTTCTGGTTTAAAATTAGATTTGACTAGCAGCTTCAATACATGCTTTCCTGTTTAACTTCTCACTGAAATGCCAATGAAAATATAGCAAAAGGTAAAAAAATCACGCTATCACAAAACTCAGTCTAAAAGGAAAATCATGAATCTGGAAAAAAATACATATAATCCAGAAAAAACTCCATCTAAAAATTAATAACAGTAGAACTGAAAATTGAAGAGCAATCCCTCTCTACTGCCTGTCCCCATGCCCAACTATTCTGTAAAACAGCAGAATAGTCACTTCTGCACATTCCCCAAATGTTCCATAACCAAGAGCATTTTTTTTTACCTCTAGGCTAAGTAAGACGATAGCAGCTAGAAATAACCTGAACAAGACTTAAGGCAATACATGTTTGAGTAAATTGCATTTCTAGGGCAGTGGAAGTTCTATGAGAAAAGTGCCATTAGCAGGAACAGAGGCAAAGAGACCCCAGGTAAACAGAGCGTTCTAGAAATTATAGACTACCATGTGGCAACATTCAGGGCCCGATAGTGTGAGTGAGAGAGAAAGATACCACCCCAATAAAGAAAGTGAAAATCTGCCAGAAAGAAGAATTTAAACTATCAGCTGCGTGAATGTATCTGCCCTTTAACTGAATGTCTGTAATAAATTGAACCACAGCACAAGTGGACAGTAAAAGTAACCAAAAGCCTGGCTTTGAAAAATGCTGAAATCTGGCCTGATAGAAAATATAGCAGGGAAAAAGAAAAAAAAAAAAAACAGATTCTATGTTATGACAGCAATATCTAAGAAAACTACATAAACTTTTTTCTTTTGAAAATCTCTGACTCTACCCGGAAGATACTCTACAAGTACCAGACAATAAGTGCTCAAGATTACTCAGAGGACTGGCAAACAAACCGAGGTAACTTCTTTGTATGAAATTCTCTGCTACTATACAAAAAGAATGAGGAGACTTTATGTATGGATATAGAATGATCACCAGGGCGTACTGTTAAGTGACAAATTCAGGGTTCCAAACAAGTCTATAGAATACACCTTTGTATAAGAAAAAACAGGACAGGGGCGCCTGGGTGGCTCAGTTGGTTAAGCGACTGCTTTTGGCTCAGGTCGTGATCCTGCAGTCCCAGGATCGAGCCCCACATCGGGCTCCCTGCTCAGCCGGAAGCCTGCTTCTCCCTCTGCTTGTGTTCCCTCTCTCGCTGTGTTTCTCTCTGTCAAATAAATAAATAAAATCTTTAAAAAAAAAAAAAAAGAAAAGAAAAAACAGGACACACACAGACACACACACACATACACAAGATTATTTTTATCAAAAGAAATACGGAAGAAGTCACAACTAATACAAAAAAATGGTCACCTATAGAAATCAGAGTTAATAGGAACAGTAACAGAATGTAGGGAGGAGGATGGAAGCAAAAAATTTCTGAGTATATAATCTGACATACTTTAGATTCTTGAACAGGGAGATGTTTGTCACATTCAAAAATTAATAATAAAATTAATAATAAAATTAAATCCAAAAGAAGGAAAAAAGAATACGCTAAAATTGAAAATAGAGAAAATAAACATTTCAACTGGCATCTGAAATCAGTATTCAGACTACACCTCCCATAGAATAATATAACGAAATGTGGGGTGTGGGCCTTTGTTAGGGTCCTGATTCAGGCAACCCACCGCAGAAGAAAATTTGAGACAATCAGGTGACTTCAAATATGGAATGGAAATGAGACAATGCTAAGAACTTATTATTTCTCTTAAATGTGACAATGGCATGATGGCTGCATGGGGAATGTTCTTATCAGTGAGAGATACATAATAAATTACTTAACAGGGAATTGATATATTGATATGATATCTGGGAACTGTTTTGAAAGCTGTCAGCAAGAAAGAGACAGTGTTTAAGGTGAGAAAACAAATGAATAGAGCAAACAAGATTGACAAAATACTGATAATTGTTAAAACTAGGTAGTGGGTACATGCAGGTTCACTTCTTAATTCATGTAGTTTTATGGTGTGAAAATGTCTGTAAGTAAAAATTCATATAAAAAGATCATTAAATATGAAAGAGTTTTATTTTGAAAAAGAGGATTATAATATATAATAAAATGCAATATGCAAATGCATGAAACTTGATTCAATCCTCTTTTGGAAAAAAATAAAAAAGAAAGAGCTCTAAAACACAGTTTGGGGATAACTAGGAAAACATAAGTATGGACTAACTCATAATAGGGAATTATGTTTAATTCTTTTTTTTTTAAGATTTTATTTATTTGACAGAGAGAAACACAGCTAGAGAGGAAACACAAGCAGAGGGAGTGAGAGAGGAAAAAGCAGGCTTCCTATTGAGCCGGGAGCCCAATTCAGGGCTCAATCCAGGGACTCCAGGATCATGAGAAGAAGGCAGATGCTTAACCACTGAGCCACCCAGGTGCCCTTATGTTTAATTCTTTTAAGTAAGATAATGATTTGGGCTTATGTAAGAGCCCATTTCTATTCTTAGGGGAATTAGGTCAAAGTTTTTAGGGGGAAAGTGTCATGATATACACAGTCTAATTTCAAATGGCTCAGCAAATGTAATATAACATGTATCATCCTTTTTTATGTGGCTGAAAATGTTCATAATAAAAACCTAAAGAAACTATTAATGTCTAGCAAGAAACTACAGACAATTTTAAAACTCTCAGAGACATAAATGAAGTCCTGAATAGGTGGAAAGATAACCACTATATTAGGATTTTTAAAATGCAATAATATAAAGATAGCAATCTCGCTCAGCTTTTTTAAGTTAATGTGGTCCTAAGTTTAAAAAAAAAAAAAAAGGAAACAATGGTGGTTGTTATAGAGAGATGGGCATTTGGGAATTGAGAAGAAAGGAAAGGTGAGAAAAATTATAACCTGATGATGGGATTACACATTAATTCAACCATTTATCAAAACTATTTGGCAATAGCTAACAAGAAGGAAGATGTGCATACCTGATGCCCAACAATTCCGCTTCTTAAGATGTTTTACATACATGGAAAAAGAAACATTCAAGAATGTTCATAGCAGTGTTGTGAGTAACAAAACCTTTAAGACTTGGAAACAACCCCAATGTCCATCAGTAGAATGTATAAATAAATTGTGGTATATTTATGTAGTGGAATACAAACAGTAAAAAGAAATTAACGAAAATGAACAGCAAGAATTTAATACTGAGCAAAAACAAAATATCAATAAGAGATTATTCAATAATTTATGCACAGTTCAAAAACAGGTAAACTGAACAATCCACTGTAATATAGGTAAGGGCTTACTTGCACTGTATGTTGAGTTCCCACAAGTGCTCCTTCTAAGTAATGTTCTCTCTCTCAGACTAGTGGGGGCTCGAGTGTTCATCTAGCACAACCATTTATTACTTATAGTAGAATATCCATTTACATTGTTCAAACTTTAATGAAAATCATTTAAAATTATATGAAAACTCACTAATAAATAGTGATAGATAGATGATAGATGGTAGATGATAGATGATAGATAGATGATAGATGATAGATAGATAGATAGATAGATGATAGATAAATAGATAGATAGATAGATAGATACATAGATACATAGATACATAGATACATAGATAGATAGATAGATAGATAGATAGATAGATAGATAGATAGCCTGGAAAATAGCGAAAAGTATGGGTAATGAAAGGGGATAAACTTACTGTTATTTATTGAAAATATAAGCTATAGCAATTAAAAGTAATGTGGCTTAGGAGAAAGAAATAGAAAAATCAATGAAGAATCTAGAGAGTCCATAAATGACCTTAAAATTATATAGGAATTTGGAATATGATAAAGTAGGGATATTTTATCAGGAATGAAAAGCATTGGGACAATTGACTTACCATTTGGAAATAAAATGGAATTGGATCAACACTCCAAACTTCATACCAAAATATATTTCAGATAAATTGATGATTTAAAAGTAAAACACAAATCCCTAAAATTATTAGAGAAATTTGTCATTGTCTTTTAAAAATAATCTTGAACTAAAAATACCTTTAAAATTAAAGACAAATTAAGGGCACCTGGGTGGCTCAGTCATTAAGCATCTGCCTTCAGCTGGGGTCATGATCCCCGGGTCCAGGAATCAAGCCCTGCCTGGGGCTCCCTGCTCAGTGGGGAGCCTGCTTCTCCCTCTCCCCCTGTGCTCAATCTCTGGCTCTCTCTCTCTCTCTCTCTCTCTCTCTCTCTCTCTGTCAACTAAATAAATAAAATCTTTAAATATATATCTATGTATATATATATAGAGAGAGAGACAAATTAAAAACTGAAGTTGTACTTTTGCAATGCATATGACAGATACTAAGCCAGCATTTTAGAGGTCATTTTATTACTGTAACACCTATTTCACACTAGCTTTAAATCAATATTATGATAAGTACTTTATATGAATTATCTATTTTGATTCTCAAGCAAACCTAAATGGTAGATACTCTTATTGTTCACATTTTATAGATGATGGAATTGAGGTACTAAAAGATTACAAAATTTGTATCAGGTAAAACACATAATAATGAAATCGGGACACAAAACCATGAAGACTAACACAAGAGGCCCTGTTTAAAACCACCATTTTATGCTGCTTACGAACAAGTTCTTAAAAATCAATAAGAAAAAAAGATAACCCAATTTAAATAAAAGGAGAGGATAAAGCATATGCAAAGCAATTCTCAAAACAATAAATACAAATACAAATACAAATAAATAATCATATATAGATGCCTAGAAAACAATATGAGTTACCAATACCTATCGGATTGGCAATCTTAAACAAATGATAAAAACAAATATTAAAAAAAAAAAAGTGGAGAAAGATGTACGGTGATTCATGTTGGTGAAATTGGGACTTGGCACCACATTTTGGGTTTTTTTAAGATTTTATTTATTTATCTGTCAGACAGCGAGAGAGCACAATCAGAGGGATCAGCAGTCAGAGGAAGAAACAGGCTCCCCGCTGAGCAAGGAGACCCATGCGGGACTTGATCCCACTACCCTGGAATCATGACCTGAGCTAAGGCAGACCCTTAACAGACGGAGCCACCCAGACGTTCCTCTGTGCCACTTCTTCAAAGGCGATTTGCCAATATCTACCAAAATGTAAAATACATGTGGTCTTCCCTAGAAACTGCTTTCTTAGAAACATATCTAGAAACATACATACATGCCTACATACGCACAGAAAGACATGATGGTATTCATTGCAGGATCTATATTTTAGAAAAAATTTTTCATGCTAACAACTCCTTAAAAATACTTAAAATTTTGACAGTAGCAGAATATGTAGGTACATTTTGATCGATCCATATAACAGAATTCTACGGAACTGTTAAAAACAAATGTGATTAATTTCTTATGTACTGACATAGGAACATTTTCAAAATATATTTTCAAGTGAAAAAAACAAAAAGGTGTTGAACAATGTGAATACATTATCTCATTTTTGTTAAATATGAGTATATGCTCTCTGTATGCAAAAAAAAATATTTCTGGTGGATACCACTGAAATTATTGATGGCAGTAAGGGGTTGGGTTGCTGGTCAAGAGATGACTTTTTATTTTATAACATTCTTTGCCACTTGATGTTTTAGCATGAAAATATATCGCTTTAGTAATATAATGTTCAACATCTAACTTTTAAAAGAGCCAAAAAGGGGCACTTGGGTGACTCACTTAAGTGTCTAACTCTTGATTTTGTCTCAGATCATGATCTCAGGGTCCTGGGCTTCAGGCCTGCCTCAGGCTTCATGCTCAGTGCAGAGTCTGCTGGTCCCTCTCCCGGTGCTCCTCCCCGCTCACACTCTCCTCTCTCTTTCGAATAAATAAATAAATTTTTTGTAAAAGAACCAAAAAAGAGAAGAAAGAAAAAAACTGATTTTAGGGAAACTTGCTTTTCTGATTATTGATAAAGAAAAAATAAATATAAAATTATAATTTTAAAAATTAATAAAACAAAGGAAACACTCAGAGTTTGCACATTGTCTCTGGAAATAATAAGGTATTCCAGAATAAAATTTCCCAACTATAAACAAGGGCAGAGTATATGTATAATATATATATATCTATCTCCAAGATGGAGTGAAAGAAGAGACTTTCAGGAAAGGGCTTACTGCAAGATCACTCAATAAAACAATTACAAATATTGAAGGAGCAAATCCAACGCTTCAGAAATGTACTCTATTATATCAAGGACAAACCTGAGAAGCTGAGGAAACAATTCTGGAATATAGAGGGGAAAAGATAAATAAATATCAAAGAAATGTAAATATAAATGAAATAGAATAGGAAAACTCACTAAATGCCAGCAGACAAGTAAGATCTGAGTTTTCAAGGAATCGTATCAGAAATGTATTATACAATAGTAGACACTTGCTAAAATGGCAATGAGTATCCCATTGTTTATGAATCTCTCTTTGCAATGTGAGTTAGCACACTTGCCAGCAAGAAGTGGAGTGTATTTCCCTTCCTCCACAATGTGAGCTGATGGACTCAGTCACTCACCTCAGGCAACAGAATATGTTAGAAGTCATGCTAAGTTAGTTCCAAGCCTTAAGGGGCCTTGCATGCTTCTTTCTGTGCTTGCTCTTGGAAAACTGCACAGCTACCACATGAATAAGACTGAGCAGCCTGCTGTAGGATGATAGTCCACGTAGACAGAGCCATTCCAGGTGAGGGTGGCACCTGGCCAGCCTAGCCGCTGATCACATATGCCTGAGAGCATTTAGACCAGAAGAACCTTCCAGCAGAATTCAGCCCAAATTGCCAACCTACACAATTGTAAGCTAAATAAATGATCATTGTTTTCAGTCATTAATTTGGGGCATGGTTTTTTAGACAATAATTGCTAACAGATGCATTCATATTGATTCTAACCGTCATTTATATGGGAAGGTAAAGAAATATGTCAGGAATTAGAGGCATCTGAAAATATATTCTCTTTAAAAAATCATTTGAAGATGGACATGAAACAATGGAAAAGATAAAGCAAAATTAAGAGGCCAAGAAAGGAGGTCACAGTGTAAAATCATTCCAGACGACTGATAGCAATTACTATGATTTGGCTAAATTCTTGAAATAGCACTAATAAGAATGCAAAAAAAAAATGCTCATGAAGATCTATAATATAAAAATAATTATGGAATTGCAAAAAATCTGAATTAAAATGTAAGTTTTTCTAAATAAAAGGAAGAGGAAAAGAGAGTAAGTAAAAATATGTTCAAACTCGGAGCACCTGGGTGGCTCAGGTGCCACAGCTCAGGTCATGATCTCAGGGTCCTGGGATCGAGCCCCACATCGGGCTTTCTGCTCAGCAGGGAGCCTGCTTCCTCCTCTCTGCCTGCCTCTCTGTCCACCTGTGATCTCTCTCTGTCAAATAAATAAATAAAGTCTTTAAAAAATATATGTTCAAACTCTTATTTTAAAATATAAAGGAAACTGAAAAGACACCAATTGCTATACCCAATAGAGAGATATATGTTAGAACATATTTGGGAAGATCATTAAAGTGTTAAAAACATGGTCTTAAAACAGACTCCAGTCTAAGTATGCAAACCACTGAAGACAAGTAAAGCAGTTGATGGAAATCTTTATAACAAAAAACCAGAAACAATAAAAAAGAAAACCATGAACATTAATGACTAAATAAAAACAAAATAACAGGGTGCCTGGGTGGCTCAGAGGGTTAAGCCTCTGCCTTTGGCTCAGGTCATGATCTCAGGGTCCCGGGATGGAGTCTCACATAGGGCTCTCTGCTCAGCAGGGAGCCTGCTTCCCCCTCTTTCTCTGTCTGCCTTTCTGCCTATTTGTGATCTCTCTCTGTGTATAAAATAAATAAATAAATTCTTTTTTAAAAAATGATAGAAGTAGGATCAAATACATCAGCTATTGCTATGAACATAAGAGGGATAAAATTCCACATTAAACATGGTTAATATAAAAAGACTCATTAAGGGCGCCTGGGTGGCTCAGTTGGTTGAGCGACTGCCTTCGGCTCAGGGCATGATCCCGGAGACCCGGGATCGAGTCCCACATCCGGCTCCCTGCTCGGCGGGAAGCCTGCTTCACCCTCTCTCACTCCCCCTGCTTGTGTTCCCTCTCTGGCTGTGTTTCTCTCTGTCAAATAAATAAAATCTTTAAAAAAAAAAAAAGACTCTAATTAAACAAGAAATCCAAAGTTGAAAAAATGTCAAATACAAATAAACAGAAAGCTACAATTGGAATAATAAAATCAGATAAAGATGAATTCAAGGCAAACATATTAAAAGAGATTTTAATGATTTCATAATTATCATTTTATAATGATGAGGGCTTAAGTTTATAGTGATGTTATAAATTTCCCCAAATCTTTATGTTCAATCAACATTGCCTCAATATTAAAAATGAAAAGTAGCCAAAAAACAAGACAAAATCTTAAAAGCACAGTTACAGTGCTATGGACAGATCAGATAGACACAAATAAAAAAACAAAAGACAAATCAAGATTTTGGGTTTTTAGACTCTTGGATGCTTATAAAAATCTCGTGAAAGCTCTTCCCTTGCTCAGAAGCATATGCACTTGGCCAGCATGTCGGGGGACTGATGGATACCCTAAGCCCATTCATAAACTTCTTTGTGGTCCCCTAAGGGTTAACAATACCAGAAAAAAGGATTTGGGTTAAATTTTTAATAAGGTTGCTAAAATAATTACCAAACTTTAACTTTGTGGAGAACAGATCGCCAGTGCCTATCGCCCGTTCACATAAATCCAACATATGTTAGGCCACAAGACAATCTAGATCTCTAAAAAGTATTCTGCAGACCACATTCTCTAATCAAAGTGCAATAAACCAATGAATTATAAAATTAAAGAGAACCATTTTAACTTTAAAAATAAAGCTACTTGGAATTGTTAAGTCACTCTCCATAATAACTCTGTAGTCAAAGAAGAAAAGAAAATGTCCCCTAAAAAATTTAACATAAAACAGGAAGACCACATACCATATCTTAGAAATACAGATTTATGATCAAGTTAACTTATGAATTAGTTACTAAAAGTTAGCTCTTTCAATAAATTGTGTCAGGACAACAAGCTAATAAATTGGCCTTAGTGATAATGAAGAAAGGGTATGAAGAACTAAGTCAGTTTTGAATGAGGAAGGATGGGAGCAGGGAAGAGAGTTGCTCTACGTGATCTTGAGAGGCAGGGGAAGGCCACTGTTACACAAGCAGTATGGACTGTTGTTGAAAGAGTTGACGAGAACAAGTGTACAACCCAAAAGAGACTTCAAACATGGATCCCACGTATATGACTTTGACACATGGTAAACGTGACTCTGCAAAGCCCTAGGGAAATTATGGTGTGGTTGGTATATATTGATGAGGCACTGATTCTCTAGGACTTGAAGCCCTGATGCAAGGAAGAAATCCTTAAAGGCCAACATAGCCATAAAGACACTCACACTCACAAGAAAGAAGGGAAATAAAAATTAAAATGCCAACAAGATACCATCTTATATCCATAAAATATAAAAATTAAAAAGATGGTGATGATGGCAGGAAACAGGCTCCCCACGTGGTGCTAAGAATTAGGTGACTTTTCCGGAAGAATAGTGCTAGTTTATATTCCTAGCGCTATTATAGTTTATATAAACTAGTTCATATGCCTACCACTATTATAGGTTATATAAACTAGTTTATATGCCTAGCACTATATATAGTTTATATAAACTAGCACTATTCTTCCGGAAAAGTTACCTAATTGTTTTTAGTAAAATCAAGTGGAGACACCCTGGAATTATTGGGGGTGTCTTCCTGTGACAGCTGCCCTGTCACTTTAGCCAAATGCCAGACAAATTGCACATGGGACACACCCATTCTCTCTGGAGCATGTCTCAGAGACATTATCCCACAGGTTAGTATAAAGAGGCATTTTAGATGATGTTTTTAGTGCATGCTTTGGATGTTGGAAACAACCTGATTATCCAATAACTGGGGAATGGGTAGAAAATACTTAGAACATAATGCTATTTAGCCTTAAAAGTAGTGAAGGAGATTTCTTTCAGCTCATTTAAAATTTGATTACCTTCAGCAATCATTTAGAATATGATGTTGGTTGAAAAGGGTAAAAAAAGAAACTTATAGCATAATACCATTTGCATAAAATTTTGCACATGCACATAAACACACAAAATGACATTATAGTTTCCAAGGATAAATGAATTCAAGAATATGTGTAAAGAATATTAGAATGGATACCTAAAGATAAAAAAAATGAATGAGTCAGTGGAACAGGGATAAAGATGAAATTAAATAAATGAGTAATAAAAGGGAGGACCCTTACATGGACTTATGATTACAGCGTATGATTGATTCAACTTCCCTACCTGTATCTACTTTTCAAAGTATGATTTATAATGCTAGCCTGCTTCCTTCTCCTTTAATTTAGATTCAGTTAATATTTGCAAAGGCTTTTCTAGTGGCAAGTATGTTCATATTCATTCTTTCACTCAATGCTCACAAGAAATATAGATGTATGGTTGTCTACATTTTGCAAAAAGAAACAGCTCCTGCTTCTAAAGAATTTGCCCAAGGTCACAAAGCTAGTAAGTAAGAAAGAAAGGATTGAAACCTGGGTCTATGTGATGCACTACAATCCTTCTAACATACTCCACAATTTCTGTTGAGGCATTAGGGTGCTTAAAACATTATTCAGACTTATGGATCATAAATCATGTTATTAGGCACTATAGATGCTACTCTGGTTACTGACTCTTAAGAGCAATGAACAAGATATTGATGCTGCTGTGATGGTATCAATCACTACACAGCAGCACAAGAATGCATGGGTCCCGCCAGGATGGCTCCACTCTTGGACTTCCAAAGAAACAACACACAAGAAACTAGATGTTTAAAACTGTAGTTGGAGATTATGGCTGAGACCTGCATGCTTCTGTCCTCCTCTGTCTTCCCTGAGTCTACTGAACCGAATTGTGTGCTCTTTGCAGGCAGATGGGAGCAGAGAGGCACTAGAACATCAGGTAGTCATGGTATCTATCACAAGGCAGAGCAGAGTTATACATGGTACTTCTTTGTACCAGAGTTTCAGCGGAGGCTCCAAAACAGAATAAAATGAGTAACTGTTTAAGATAGAGACCCACCAATATCTGTGTCTTCCCTCCCCTGAACGCACTAAACTACATCATATAGCCTCCTTTTGTATGTAGGGGGGCCCTACAGCTAGATTTCAACAATGGAATGTGCATGAAAGAAACTCACACCAGCTAGTCAAGTCAACTAAAAGCAGGGATATCCTTCTTGCATCAGTTAGTGATTTCTGTGAAACAAACCACCTCAAACTCAGTGGTTTACAACAATCATTTATTTAGATCACAATCCAGCAGATCAACAAGAATCTAAGCCAGGCTCCATTAGATGGTTCTGGTCTCATTACGGCTCCCTTTTGTGCCTGGAGTCAGATGGAGGTCAGCTGACCTCTCTATTTGTGCAATTTGTCTGGCAGTCGGCTAAAGTGACAGGGCAGCTGGCCACATGTCTCTCATTACCCAGCAGACAGACCAGATGTATTCATATGGAAGTGGCAGGACTTAGGGAAAAGAGCAGAAGTGGACAGTTTCCCGAGGCCAGAGTCTGAACTGACACTGTCATTTCTACCACACTATTGGCTAGAGAAAGTCGCAAAGGCATTCCAGGCTAAAGTTGCAGGAATCTAGATTCCATCTTTTGATAAGAAAAGGTACAAAGTCAAATTGCCAAGAGTATGCGTTCAGGGATGGGTAGAGAAGTAGGGCCATTTTTGCCACCTGCCACCGTTCCCCATGCCTTCTTTTATACTACTGGCCAAATCTTGTAGAGGATTTCAGGGCCTTGGAAAGATTCTTAAACCAGAGTCCACAGATATTCAAGGGCTCCATTTTAGGAAATCCATTAATGAAAATTTTGCATTGTTATGTTCATTAACCTTCGAAATACATAAGACATCAGACCTGCCACCTCAGTCTTATTAGTGAATGTGTTAATAAGGAAGCATGCATATAACTTTGAACACATTTTACTAATACTTTGATCATTATATTCTATTCCTTAAAAGACACTACTAAAAGAAGCTTAGATACTGAACAGCTGCACATAGCAGACCTACCCCCAACACTCCCAAATGCACTTTGGTCAAGGACATGATAAAGAAGTAAATCTATTGTTTGAAGCCCTTAAGATTCAGGATCATTGTTACTGCACTTAGCCTGTGTTGGCTTGTACAATATGTGATATGTCTATGCAGTTTAGACTACAAAATAACCAAACTCATTCAGTCCATTTTTGACATCCAGTCTACATAAAATTAGTTGGGTTAATAAAGGTAGAATCAGGGACGCCTGGGTGATGCAGTAAGTTAAAACCTTTGCCTTCGGCTCAGGTCATGATCTCAGGGTCCTGATCAAGGCCCGCATCAGGCTGTCTGCTTGGCATGGAACCTGCTTCCTCCTCTCTCTGCCTACCTCTCTGCCTGCTTGTGATCTCTCTCTGTGTGTCAAATAAATAAATAAAATATTTTTAAAAAATTAAAAATAAAGGTAGAATCATTAGAGAGGATTCTTACCTCCTCTTCTAACCCACAACAAGTGAGAGTTCCAAAAGACTCATTTTTGGAAATGGTATCCTTTCCAAATGATCAGAGGAATAAGTAGAAACCTCCTCTCTGGCTGAAGATAGGTAGAACCCAAGAAACTTGTAATGGTGAGTTGTTGGAAGAACTAATATAGGGTTCCTAGAACCTGGGGAGATATGAAAGTAAGAGACTGGCTGGAGCATCACCTGAGGGCAAAATAGAAATGAACTTCACTTTGATAATTTGATGGATCGAGGAAGTCTAGTTCCCATGCAGACTCTGAAGTTTTTAGCCTATGCTTACACTACCTTGAGAGGCCCACCCAAGAGAACTTCCTACAGAGGCAAAGCATTCCCAATGATATGCCTTGGCAAGCTGGATATGAGGAGGAACTGTAAGATGTCAGCAGGGACTGTGTCCATTCCCCCAGAAAACAGTGAGGCATAGAAGCCCTCACTGGAGGTCTCTGAGAATGCACAGAAGAGCCAACAACTGGACGCCTGCCTTGACAGAGGGCTTTTGACAGCCACGAGAAAGGCACAACCCAGAGTAGGTTACAAAAGCAACAATCAGATAACATGGTTTCTTTCTTCTGTAAATCTTCCACCCTATAATCTGTGGCTCTGAAGAAGCCAAATTCAGCAGAGTTAGTTGAGAAGGAGGCAGGACAAGGAGACAAAGAACAAAATTTAATCTCCCCTGTCCCCTGTCTGTCCTCAAGTCAAGAGCTAAGTCTGACTTTAAACTGGGCAGTCTGAAGTTTTGATGTTGAATTGGGTTGGACTTTTTAGTCTTGTAACTGAAACTCTTCTGATACCTCAAAATGACTAGAAAAAACACTGGAATCATCCAGCAACATCATCCAAGAGGTAGGGAAAATTTTCTTACAAAAATAGTTGTGCAGAAAGAATGATTCTTATTTATACTCTATTAAACCCAAGACAAAAACAATCCACGCCAACTCACAAAATCCACCAGAAGGTGCTTGCTCATCCTACAGTCCAAAGTTTCTTCCACACAGTTGAACTGGCAGGGAGGAGCTGAAAGGCAGCAGGGCTTCATGCAGACTTGGCAGGTGCACATGGGCTGTTAATCACTCCATTGGGAAGGTCAGACCTGGGCCATTCCCAAGATATTCTGAAGTTCACAAAATGAATGCATCTCTTGTCACTCCAACTCAACCCTTCTCAATAGAATCTCAGGTGTTTTCTCTACTGAAACCTGTCTCATACCTGCAAAAATATGCAAACTCTGCAGTTGCTCCCTCTGAAACATTGTGAGTCCAACTGCCTTATTTCCCAAGACATGTTTACTTCAAAACCAATTTGTCCACTATGTTCTTTGTCTACCAACAAAGCATATCATATAAAACAATCCTAATGACCAGGTGCATGGTCACATACAAAAGATATATTTTCCTTGTTGGCCATGCTGATCTGCTGAGATTTGCCTCAGGAGAAAGGGCCAGAAGAAGACCTGAGTTTGGGTGTTTCTAGTTAAGCTACACATAACAGGCACTGTAAGTGCCTCTCCAGAATACTCAGACCTTGCTATCTTGGTGTGGGGGGGGGCAGATTTCCAACTTCCAACATCTGCATCTCTTTGCCTAATGGCTTTTTCCAAAGCTCCCAACAAGATTTCGGGTCTGGCAAATACCAGAGAATTAACATTTCCTAGAGGAGCCCTCAACTAATGGCTGATGGGAGTTGATGTATAAACACCCCTGCTCCCTCACCACAGGGTTGGAGACTTCTGAGTCCTGTGTTTAACTGTTTCCCAGAGTGTCCCTATGGGATTGCCCACAGTGGTACCTTGCTTGTTAACACGTTCTTTATTGGCTGACTTCCCTTCCCTGTTCCACTTCTCCACCCTCTTCCTGAGTTCCTCTCATACTTCCCAAACAAATTATTTATACTCAAAACCTTGTCTTTGGATCTGCTTTACCCAAATTAGAACATCACTGTAGGCCTGCCTATTGGTTAAATGTGGCCCCAAAGAACACCCTAGGCTCTAAATGGTCTTGTTCACTTCTCCTCCTAGGAAAAAATGGTAAATGGACAGGAAAATGCAGAGAGAAAATAGCATTCCACAGCCTATCCAATGCAGTGAGAGGCAGGCCCAAGGCTTCGGTTTCCTTTATTCTCCCTGGAAAGGTCTCTGAAACTGCCTTGCAATAGAGTTTTTCTGCCTGTAGTCCCAAGCATGGGAATCTTACATGCTTTGTTTTAATGAGAGTAGACACATCTGAGAAAAGGAGATCTTCTGAAACCAGCATTCTGCTACACTCCACATATTTTTGAAGGCATTCCTTTGAAAGTTGTTGGCATTGGTTAACAAGGTGATTTTCAGAGAGGAAGAACAGATGCAAGCGTGTGACTCTCATCTGGACCATAATACCACATGAAGTCAATCTCATCTGAAACATAATACCACATGAAGTCAATCTCATCTGGACCATAATACCACATGAAGTCAAAGTTAAACAAAACACCCGGACTCAGATTAACTGTGACAGATGACTCCTGAGCATCAACCTCTGGTGGGAACTAGACTTCCATTACACCTGATCATGGAGAGCTTGCCATCATCTCTCCTCCCCACAGAGGGAAGACCTCTCTTCCACCAAACTCCTCACCACTTGTTTTCTTCCTGGTTTTCCCATTTTGTAGTTACAATTCCATAATCACACACTTCCTCTAGGAAGTTCCCCTCCAAAGCCACCTGACCTTCATTTCTGTGCCTCATCTCTGGAAAATTGGGTTAGTATTCCATCCTCATCTCAACAGGGTACCAAGACTAGAAATATTTTATTCCATAATTCCTAAAGATTCTTTAATCCAAATCATAACATCAACCAGAGTTGCTGGGCTTCCAGATTTAGGACATTACTTAATAATCCTTTAAATGATCTTCAGTCATTCAAAGATGAGCTCCAGTTTGGCATTGGTCCCGTTGACAATCATAACTGTAGTAATAAATAATAATAAATAAAAAATAAATAATAATAAATAAAAATAATAACAAATATGCATAGCAATTGCTACATTAACTCACTTAATTCTCACAACAACCCTATGAGGTAAGTATTATTTTTCTACTTTGTAGATGCAGAAACTGAGGCAACAGAGCTGCAAAAAAACTTGCACAAGGTCACTGGGTAGATATGGCAGAGCCAGGATTCAGGGATGCCATATACAGCTGTGCAAGTTCTGCAGTGCATTCCGCCAGAAAGAAGCATTCACACCAGCCTCTGTATGACTTGCTCAATCCTATACAACAAGATCCAAACCCAGGAGGACTCTCCAAATTTCCTATGGGTTCTCTAGTCAGAGGAGTTAAAAAGCGGAGTACAATATTTATATATAAAGATAAGAATTATTTATAAAAGCAAAAAACAAACAAAAGCAAACAGAGGCAACAACAGAGGAATGACTAAGCCATTTATATCAAAACCACTTCATGAATTACTTTCAAACAATTAATAATAATGCTTAAAAGATATATTTTTAAGTTACCTTAAATTATGGTAAAAGACGAAAAGAAGCAATATATGAAAATCTAAATTTAAATCAGTAAAGTAAAAACAGAAACAAACCACTCACCTTGAGCTCCCGATATGATGTCATATCCTGGAACCAGTCAGATACTTATGGCAAGTCAATTACACATTACTCGTATCATCATGTACAGGGCAGGAACTATAGCTTTTAAGTTTTCTTTGCCCAACATTATGCTTATTCTAATACATCCATGATGTTCAATCAAGATATCTCAAACATTATTGACAAAGGAACTTATTTCAGAGTAAGAGAAGGCAAGTAATAGTTATTACCAGTGGAATCTACCAGGCTTACCATTACCCCATTACCCAGAAGTAATTGCCCTTACAGAACCATGAAATATTGCATTGAAGGCACAACACCAGTACAAGGGAGATAAATCTTGAGGCTGTATGAGTCTTTCTTACAGAGTCTGCTATGTACTCTAAGCTCAAGATAAACAATAATTGTTCTTTCTCATAATCAGGATGTCAAAGTCCAGGACCTAATGACTTGGGTGGAGCCTCACAGTTTCTTGTAAAAATTTTGCCCTAGACTGTTGAGAATCTAGATGGTGAAGTCTAGAAGTTCTGGACCCAAGAAAGGATAATTTCCTCTAGAAGATACCAATTTTTTTCCACTAAATTGGAAAAAGAGGTCACCAGGCCACTCTAAGTTTCTTTTACTACCAGACCAAAAACAATTAGGGGATTGGAATGTAGTATATACCTTTTAATCTCTTTTTCTTCCCAGCATTATTCTCTTTGGAGACAGCCCTTTTTCTACTCCATAGGATCCTAAAGAGCTGCCACTTACAGAATCCTATTCTTTTGATCCTTCTGACCATTAGAATGGATATATAACTTAAGTTTGGCCAATTTCTCTCTCTATGCCAGATATTTTATTCTTGACTGGGGACATGAAGTGACAAAAATTAGGGTTTGAGCAATACCCAAAAGAATCCCTACACAATGTCAGCACTAAAAATTACCAAGACTTATTCCTTCAGGCTGCCCTGATCAGTCCTGATTCCTGCCCTTCCTAAGAACTATTGTTCATCTATTCCTTTGATTCTATGAACTACTTTGTATAATGTTCTTCCTAGTTATTAAGGGATTGGTTCTTACATAAAAATATACCCTTCTTGGAGGGTCAAGATGGCGGAAGGCCAGGTGACCGCATTTCAGGGAGTTCCCTGAAGAGAGCTGAATTCCAACAAAAAAAACACTACAAGACCACCGTGAACACCCATGAAACCAGCCTGAAATGTGATATTTCCCACTTCTGGACCGCCACGAGAGACAAAGAACATCGGCAAAAAGGTAGAAACAAATTGGAGGGTCTG
>PITA01019618.1:0-37029 GCA_004023965.1 Spilogale gracilis
GAATCTCCACACTCTTTAAAGGGGATCTTACTGCCTCTTTTGAGGCAGCTTGGTAGACATCCCCTGTTCACTGGCTCCCAGCCAAAGGACGCCACATGGTTTAGCTAAAACCCTTCTAAAAATATTTTTTGTAGGGGCACCTGGGTGGTTCAGTCGTTAAGTGTCTGCCTTCAGCTCAGGTCATGATCCTAGAGTCCTGGGATCGAGCCCCGCATCGGACTCCCTGCTCAGCGGGCAGCCTGCTTCTCCCTCTCTCACTCCCCCTGCTTGTGTTCCCTCTCTAGCTGTGTTTTTCTCTGTCAAATGAATAAAAAAATTTTTTAAATAATATGTATATATATACATATAGTAGACATGGCCCATGTAGCTTTAGAAGTTCCAGTGTAGTACTTGCCTTTAGGAATTGAGAACACACGTCTTATGTCTGCTGCATGAGGAGGGGCTGGAGAACCTTGTCGTTCGTTCTCTGGAGTGGTTGTGATGTTGTCTGTTTGTCCCGGCAGGTCCTCCAACTCTATCAAATCACGCAGATCAACCATGGCCTCATGATGGTGGGGCCTTCGGGAAGTGGGAAGAGCATGGCTTGGCGCGTGCTCCTAAAGGCTTTGGAGAGGTTGGAGGGTGTGGAGGGCGTGGCCCACATCATTGACCCCAAGGCCATCAGCAAAGACCATCTTTATGGAACTTTGGACCCCAACACCAGGGAGTGGACGGATGGGCTGTTCACACATGTCCTGAGAAAGTGAGTTCACCTTGATTCCAGGAAGTGAGACCTGGGTGCTCTGTCCTTATATTAATGACACGTGTAATTTTTTAACCAAAACGGAATGAGTTAAGATGTCACTGCAGAAACAGTGTAGGGTGAGCATTTCTGATCTCAGAATCTTAAGTTGGTCAATAGCTGTTTCAAAACGTTTCCCAAACCAGGATCATAGACAACGTGAGGGGGGAGCTGCAGAAGCGTCAGTGGATCGTCTTTGATGGCGACGTGGACCCCGAGTGGGTGGAGAACTTGAACTCCGTGCTGGACGACAACAAGCTTCTAACTCTGCCAAATGGCGAGCGCCTCAGCCTTCCGCCCAAC
The DNA here is from genome assembly GCA_004023965.1 of Spilogale gracilis. Classification (NCBI taxonomy): domain Eukaryota; kingdom Metazoa; phylum Chordata; class Mammalia; order Carnivora; family Mephitidae; genus Spilogale; species Spilogale gracilis. The sequence goes on from PITA01019618.1 coordinate 1,085, forward strand.
GTAAGTGGCCTTCTTTGGGGCATCAAACCGGATGTCCTGAGTGCTAGCAGAGTGCCGCTCTGGAGGTGGGGCTCCAGGTTGTGTAGTAGCGGTCAGCTCGGTAAATAGTTTTTGGAGCGATGGAGTCTCCTTGTCCAGGATTTTTCCACTCCTGTGGCTACTGAGAAATGTGTCTGTAGGACTAACAACTTTCCACTGTTTGCTGAATGTTAGGGATACTCCATAATTCCCAGTTAACACTCCTAACTGAATGTTAGGGGGTTGTTAGGATATCTGAAGTTACTGTACGTCTGGGAAGTAGCAAAATGAGTAATGTAGATACGGAAGCTTTCAAGGCTGACCCTTGGAAACGAGCATTTGGTCCGGGCCCTAGACACACCGCCAGATAGATAAGGAAACATGGATGGGCCTGGCAGGGATTTGCATTCTACTGAAGGTCCAGCAGGAAAAAACCAGACCAAACCCCTGCTGCCCTGGGACACACAGTCTGACGTGGACAACAGAAAAGCAAGGGAAACAGCGTTTTAAGTGGAAGGAGAAGAGGAGGGAGGGGTGGGTATTGGCGTGATCTGGAGGCTGCCCTGTCAGGAAAGGCGACCTGGAGCGTCACCGGGGGGTGTGGTGGGGGTCGGGGCAGGTGAGGGAGCCAGGGTGCTGAAGGGGCGGGTAGCAGGGGCTTGCTCAGAGGTGCAAGGAGCAAGAGGAGGAATGGCAGGTGAGACCAAGAGGAAAGGGGCCAAATGAGGTGGGTCAGGCGCCCGCTGGGTGAGTCAGGAGCCATGGGAGAGTCTGGATCAGCTGGCACGCGCCCGCTGGGTGAGTCAGGAGCCATGGGAGAGTCTGGATCAGATGCCTCTGGCTGTTGGCTGCAAAGTCGTTGCAGAGGGTAGGGTGGGAGCCCGGGGACCGGCTGGGTGCTGGGCGCTAGTCCGGGCATGGCCATGGGTGTGGACCACAGGGGTTGGCAGTGTGGGTGCTGCTGAGTTGTGGTGAAATTTAAAGTTCGTGCTGATGGGACTGGCCGAGGGGCCAGAGGTGGGTGTGAGGCAAAGGAGGAATCCTTTTGCATGTGCAGCTGGTGAATGTGAACCTTCGGGCCAGCAGTGATGGTTCTCTTCACGTCAGAAACCAAGCCAGGGATGCCTGGTGCCACTCAGGAAATGGGCACTTGGGCTCGTGTCTTGACTGACTTGTTGAATCTTTCTGTTCTGGCTTGTTATGCAGTAGATTCTAACCATTGCTGGAAAGAGGTTGCTCTCCTGTGGGGTGGGCTAGCCCTGAGGTCCAGGCTCGGGAATCAGACCATCTGGTTTGAATCTCAGCCCCATTTACCAGCAGTGGGGCCCAGGTGATGTGCCGAGCCCTACCTGCGAAACAGACACTGATGTGCATGCCTCGAGGGAGCACGGTGAGGGCTCGTGTGCTCAGGCATGGAATGTGACACCATACCCAGCCTGGGCTAACGCTGTCCGAGGGAGCTGTTTCTTCTGTCCACCGAAAGCATGCCTCCAAGGCTCGCCTGGTCTTCTCCCAGCACACACGTTTCCTACCCAGATTCTTATATTTTTTTCCTTGAGGTTTATATATTTATTTTAGCGTACAAGTACTCAACCTGTGCAAGCGGAGAGGCGAGGCAGGGAGAGAGGGAGAGAATCCTCAAGCAGACTGCCTGCTGAGTGTGGAGTCCAACACAGGGCTTGATCCCACGAGCCCAAGATCAGTCTCTGCAGAGATCAAGAGTTGGACTCCACTGACTGAGCTACCCAGACACCCGCCCTTCCCAGATTCTCGGGGAGCGCAGCTGCTGGACGTTATAGTTGTGACCATAATAGATATTTTCAAACTAAGTGCAAAAAAACTATAACTTAATTGTCCTTTCGTTGTGTGTAGGTAAAAGAATCTTTACATCTGAGTTTCTGCCAAAACCATGTCGTTAAATATGTTCTGTGTTTCCTTTCAAGGTGCGAATCATGTTTGAAGTACAGGATTTAAAGTACGCCACGCTGGCCACGGTGTCACGCTGCGGCATGGTCTGGTTCAGCGAGGACGTGCTCAGCACAGACATGATCTTTAACAACTTCCTGGCCCGGCTGCGCAGCATCCCCCTGGACGAGGGGGAGGACGAGGCCCAGCGCCGGCGCAAGGGCAAAGAGGACGAGGGGGAGGAGGCCGCTTCCCCGATGCTGCAGGTACGAGGGCTGCCAGGGCTCTGGAAGCCCTCCCCCTGAGGGCCTGGAAGCCCAGGGAGCCTGGAAGCCGTGCTGCTCCTCCCAGGATGGTCCCTGCTCGTCGTGAAGCAGGGCTCTCGCAGGGGTTTCACATGATCAACGCTGTCTCCTACCAGCTCCTGAGCATGCAGTCTGCTCTGCCAAAGCAATGACGTGTTTGGGAAAATACAAAGAATTCTTTAGGTTATCTGACCTTTCTCTGCAAATTGGTAAAACACTGCCTTGTCCCATTTCAGCAGTGAAGGCTCGTGTTCCTAAGAAATGTGATTTTGAGAACTGTCAAGATAAAGGAATAAGGGTTGGTCATTGAAGTTTATCCCCCGCCCAAAAAAATTTGCAGGTCACCTGACCCTCTCCTGGGCTGAAGTGAGAATATGTGAGAGTCTCTGGGCTTTTTGAAATGATAGTTAAGTATCACTTACTGCCTCTTGCAGATCCAGAGGGATGCAGCCACAATCATGCAGCCGTATTTCACCTCTAACGGCCTGGTCACCAAGGCCCTGGAGCACGCCTTCAAGCTGGAGCACATCATGGACCTGACCCGCCTCCGCTGCCTGGGCTCGCTCTTCTCCATGCTGCACCAGGCCTGCCGGAACGTGGCCCAGTACAACGCCAACCACCCCGACTTCCCCATGCAGATCGAGCAGCTGGAGCGCTACATTCAGGTCAGGGAGCACATGCGTCGTCTCAGGACAGCAGGGCTCCACCGGGGCCATGCACACATGAGCTCTGTGAGCCTCCCGAAACTAGATGCCTGCTGATGTGTGTTCTTCCTGGGCACAGGGTCAGGCTTTCATGGGGGCCAAGAAAGGTGCAGGTGTGTCTATGGTCCAAGAACACTTGGAACCACTCTCTTTAAGGTTGATGTTGCTTATAAGTGTCTTTATTATTGAAATTTTAACAGAAAATGGATTTTATTTTCTTTCAATAGCGGTATCTGGTTTATGCCATACTCTGGTCCTTGTCTGGAGACAGTCGGCTGAAAATGAGAGCAGAGCTAGGTGAATACATCCGAAGAATCACAACAGTGCCACTGCCCGCTGCACCCAACATACCGATCATTGATTATGAAGTAAGTGCACAGAGGGTGTGACCTTCTTCTTCCCCTTGATCTTTCCACTTGCTTAGTTCCTCCTGGAACCACCTTACGGTGAGGTTGGCGTCCTCTTTCCATTTCATAAAGGATTCTTACCTTTGTTTTATGTGATATAAAAGGAAAGCAGGGCACCTGGGTGGCTCAGTGGGTTAAAGCCTCTGCCTTTGGCTCAGGTCACGATCTCAGGGTCCTGGGATCGAGGCCCGCATCGTGCTCTCTGCTCAGTGGGGAGCCTGCTTCCTCCTCTCTCTCTGCCTGCCTCTCTACCTGCTTGTGATCTCTCTCTCTCTGTCAAATAAATAAATAAAATCTTCAAAAAAAAGAAAAAAAGAAAGCAGACAAATATGCAAGTTATGATTTGTGTGAAAGCAAGCAAGTCTCTAAGTGAGGGGGTGCGTGGGTCCCAGAGTGACCTGACCCTTCTCTGGATGTAGGTGTCCATCAGTGGAGAGTGGTCGCCATGGCAGGCCAAGGTGCCTCAGATTGAAGTGGAGACGCACAAGGTGGCGGCCCCTGATGTCGTCGTGCCAACTCTGGACACTGTCCGCCACGAAGCCCTCTTGTACACCTGGCTGGCCGAACACAAGCCACTGGTCCTGTGTGGCCCCCCGGGGTCTGGCAAGACCATGACACTCTTCAGCGCCCTCCGGGCCTTGCCAGACATGGAGGTAAAGAGGCTGGGACGTTGGCAGCAGGCCTTTTGGTGCCCACATACGGGATGGAACTTACAGGCCCTCGTTTGATTGTTCCTGTCTACAGGTTGTGGGTCTCAACTTCTCGAGTGCGACTACCCCAGAGCTGCTGCTGAAGACCTTTGACCATTACTGCGAGTACAGACGCACACCTAACGGGGTCGTTCTGGCTCCTGTTCAGCTTGGAAAGTGGCTGGTACTTTTCTGTGATGAGATCAACTTGCCGGACATGGATAAATACGGGACCCAGAGGGTCATATCCTTCATCAGACAGGTGTGTGCGTGTCCACAGGTCCCCACTGCCCTGCTTCACATTTGCTCCTGCTGTGCTTACCCTCCCGCTTTCCCTAGATGGTGGAGCACGGAGGCTTTTACCGAACCTCAGATCAAACATGGGTGAAGCTGGAAAGAATCCAGTTTGTCGGGGCTTGTAATCCCCCCACTGATCCTGGAAGAAAACCCCTCTCTCACAGGTAACACACAGCTCTGTGGACTGCACTCACCTCACACACATACCTATGCCAGGGTTGTTTTAAGTGTAGCACAACGAAACTCTGGTTTTAATTATACAAAGGTAACAAAATACTGTATATCATAGGATGGCCCCTGAGCTCCTTTCGCTGTGCTGCGATCCTAGGAAAACACACTTGAAAATAAAAGCACTGACTCTCTGCGTAGTGATGAGCTAACTGCCGTAGACCTGTGGGGCCAGGGTGGGGCGGGATAAGCCAGAATCAGCCCGAGTCATTTTCCTGTCTTTGCTTGGCTCTTTTTCAAGCTTTCATTGTGCACACTGTTATGGGTCAGACCTGGGCCTGAGCAGTTTGTGTGTGATCTCTGTGTTCACTGTGACATGAACCTCTGGGGGTCGATTGGGAAGCAGCCCCGGGGATGGGCCCGGGACAGGGCCTCCGTCCACTCGGGCGCACTGCTCCTTCCCTGGAGTGGCTGAGCCAGCTGTCCTTACACAGATTCTTGCGTCACGTGCCTGTTGTGTATGTGGATTACCCGGGACCCGCCTCCCTGACACAGATCTACGGCACCTTCAACCGCGCCATGCTCAGGCTCATCCCGTCCCTGCGCACATACGCCGAGCCGCTCACGGCCGCGATGGTGGAGTTCTATACCATGTCTCAGGTACGCGGGGCTTCTCTGCTCCTCTAGGAACTGAAGAATGCTGTTAAAAGATTGGCCTTTAGTGCGCCTGAGTGGCTCTGTGGGTTAAAGCCTCTGCCTTCAGCTCAGGTCATGATCCCAGGATCCTGGGATCGAGGCCAGTGTCAGGCTCTCTGCTCAGCAGGGAGCCTGTTTCCTCCATTCTCTCTGCCTGCCCCTCTGCCTACTTGTGATCTCTCTCTCTGTGTCAAATAAATAAAATCTTAAAAAAAAAAAAAAAAAAAAAGATTGAGCTTTAGTGAAGAAGAGACAAGTTTCTTGTGGTTGTGACCTGCCTGTCTCAGGGAGGACATCCGAGGGCACGTGCGAGAGCTCCCTGTCTGCCCGTGGGGACAGCTTCATGCTCCCAGTGCTTCATGAGTACTTGCCTGTCCCATGTTGCAAGTGTTTTTCCTGGTATTTAGTTTGCTTTTAATTTTGTAGAACAACTTTCTCTGTAGAAATTTTAATGTCATCGAGTGTTTTTTTTTTGTCTTTAATTATTTCTGCTTTTAAAATCATGCTTTCTCTGAACTTAGGAATTACCTTTTTTATAGTATTTTTGGAAGAATGTTTTGTGCTTTCTTTTAAATTAATTTCAACATCAAAGTGAGCAACTTGGATCGAGCTTTTTTCTGGATAGTTGTCCGGTTATTCCAGCATTATTAATTCATCCTTAAATATTCCAAGGCTTAGGTGGTTCATTTTCAATATAAAAATGTTATCTATCATATGGAGCGCCTGGGGGACTCGGTCATTGAGTGTCTGCCTTCAGCTCAGGTCATGACCCCCCGGGGTCCCTGCATCAGGCTCCCTGCTCAGCGGGAAGCTTACTTCTCCCTCTCCCACTCCCCCTGCTTGTGTTCCCCCCCCCCTCTCGCTCTCTCTCTCAAGTAAGTAAATGAATAAATTTTTTTTTAAATAATAAAAAATAAAAATGTTACACACCCTTTGGTCTTTTGCTCACCTTTCATGTGTTAAGACTTGACACGTGCCTTTACTTTTCTGAACTGCAGGAGAGATTCACTCAGGACACACAGCCCCACTATATCTATTCACCCCGTGAGATGACGAGGTGGGTGCGAGGGATCTTCGAGGCCCTGAGACCTCTGGAGACTCTTCCTGTGGAAGGCCTCATTCGGATTTGGGCACACGAAGCACTCCGTCTCTTCCAAGACAGGTAAAGCCAAGGACGCGGTTAGCTCCATGCTTCTGCACTCAGACTCTTACCGCCCTCCACTTTAGGGTCTGTGCACCGCTGGCCTGCCCAGGTTTGAGCCAGGCTGGTGGAGGGAGGGAGCAGAGGTGGCGAGGTCAGCCTTGTGTCTGGGCACTGAGCGTAGCCACCCCCAATGTTGAAGGGTCTCAGGGCTGCCCCCAACTGTTAACTGAGTGTCATGGGGCAAGGCACTTCCATTGATCTCTGCTACTGTCCGGTGGGCACCACGTAACCTTGTCAAAGTCAGAGTCTCTGGAGGATTTGAATGCCTTCTAGGAGCGCCTGGCTGGCTTAGTTGGAGCGTGTGACTCTTGACCTTGGGGTCAGGAGTTTAAGCCCCACGTTGTATGTAGAGATTACTTTATGAACACACACACACACACACACACACACACACACACACAATCAAAAATGCTTACAGTTTCCATAAAAACTGATTCTCATCCTCAGTCCTTACTCTCATCAGAGAGTGCAGGCTCTGTCCCTGGGACTTCAGTTTTCTCTTTACCTGTTGGCCCCTTGTCTCAGGTGTTGCCTTGCAGCTTCTGAGTTTTTCTAGTGAAATCACCAGAACTTAGGGGAGGAGCTGCCCAGGACCAGAGTGGATCAGTGTGGGTCACAGAAATTTTTGTGGTTTGAGTCACAGGAAATGCCAGAGTGAAAAGTTAAATTTTTACCTCTTGAGGAATTTTGAAAATTACTGACATTTTTTAACCAGAACCAAATTCTTGCGTTCTTTATACTTCAATATCATCTTTGTTTGACAAAAAATTCTTAATTTTCTTAGCTCCTGTCTTGTCATTTTTTTCTTTTTGTATTTTTTTTTTTAAAGATTTTATTTATTTGACAGAGAGAAACACAGCCAGAGAGGGAACACAAGCAGGGGGAGTGAGAGAGGGAGAAGCAGGCTTCCCGCCGAGCAGGGAGCCCGATGTGGGACTCGATCCCGGGTCTCCGGGATCATGACCTGAGCCGAAGGCAGCTGCTTAACCAACTGAGCCACCCAGGCGCCCTTCTCTTTGTATTTTTAATTTTGTGTCTGTTAGCCTGCATAAACTTTTAGGGTCAGATTAGGCTAGTTGAGGAAAAGTTAAATTTGTGTCCTTTGACTCTAAATTTCTAAGCAGTAAATCTTAATTGATTTACTCTTTAATGCAGCACAATGGTTTCCTGCCCAAATTCTTTGGGGACATGTTCTGCCTGTGAACTGGGTTACTCGGCACAATGCAGGAGGGCAGGCCTTTGATGGCGGGCCAGGTCTCACGCCCAGTGTAAGTGTGAGGCAGCCATATGCAGAGGACACAGCCCCTATGGACCGCTCACCATTTTATTTTCAAAATAAAATCTTTAAAAAAAAAAAAAAAGGGCGCCTGGTGGCTCAGTGGGGTTAAAGCCTCCGCTTTCGGCTCAGGTCATGATCTCAGGGTCCTGGGATCGAGGCTTGCATCAGGCTCTCAGCGGGGAGCCTGTTTCCTCCTCTCTCTCTGCCTTCTTGTGATCTCTCTCTCTCTGTCAAATAAATAAAATCTTTTAAAAAAAGTGTCAGATGTTTTGTTTTTATTTTTTATTTATTTTTTTAGAAATATTTTATTTATTTATTTGACAGAGAGAAACATAGCGAGAGAGAGGGAACACAAGCAGGGGGAGTGAGAGAGGGAGAAGCAGGCTTCCCGCCGAGCAGGGAGCCCGATGTGGGGCTGGATCTCAGGACTCCAGGATGATGACCTGGGCCGAAGCAGTCGATTAACCAACTGAGCCACCCAGGCGCCCCTGTTTTTAATTTTTTTAAGATTGTATTTATTTGACAGAGAGAAACTCAGCTAGAGAGGGAACACAAGCAGGGGGAGTGGTAGACGGAGAAGCAGGCTTCCTGCTCACTAGGGAGCCCAATGGGGCCCTTGATCCCGGGACTCCAGGACCAGAAGCTGAGCCGAAGGCAGACACCTAACCACTGAGCCACCCAGGTGCCCCTGACACTTTTTTTTAATGATGAAAAAATTTGAGATAAAGTTTTCCCAGATTTCCCAAAATACCAGAGACAAAATTCTGTTTTCATTAAAATGTAGCAGTGGCAGTGGTGCTTATAAATTCTGCTTGGCTGCAGTAAGCACAGGCCCTGCCCTCACTGGCCTGCCCCTGGCAGCCTGCTAAGTGTACCACAGAGTCAGCGGCCCAGAAGGTGCCTGCCCGCCACCCCCATCCACCAGGACCCGTCCAGCCTCACCTGCTTGCTGCGTGGTTCTCTTTATAATGCTGTGCGTGTCACAGTTCCCTGTTCTTGTTCTTTTGTTACCCCCATGACATTGGGAACTTTATATTAGGCAAGTTTAGAAGCTAGAGTCATGTTGTCATTTTACCTTAAGATTTTATTTGTTGAGATAAAGAGAGGGGGGAAGACAGAGAGCACGAGTGGGAGCAGAGGCAGAGGGAGAAGCAGACTCCCCACCAAGCAAGGATCTGATGAGGGACTCAATCCCAGGACCCCAGGATCATTGACCTGAGCCCGAGGCAGATGCCCAACCGACCGACCACCTGGGAGCCCCTCCTGTTACTTTAAAAATCAGTGTGAGCAAACATTCCTAAAGGAATTTTTTATTTTTGTTTTTGCTTCTTAAATAATCCATATACCCAACATGGGACTTGTACTCATGACCCCCAACATCAAGAGTCACATGCTCAACCAACTGAGGAGTTTTTAAATGTAGTGATTTCATAGTTTTGGGGGGGTTTATATTCAGTGTCAAAATTTTGGATTGTTTAAGCTGTCTGGAATTCAGATTCTTAGGTTTTTTCCGTTCGTGGAAATGAAAATTTCTGGTAAAGGCTAATTCTAGCCCTTACGTTTGCCCACAGCACCAGCAGAACCTGGTGTTTTCTGAGCATGGCCTCTGTTTGGACTGATAGGCATGCCTCTCTTCCCACAGGCTCGTGGAAGACGAGGAGAGGCGCTGGACGGACGAGAACATCGACATGGTTGCTCTGAAGCACTTCCCCAACATAGACAAAGAGAAGGCAATGAGCCGGCCCATCTTGTACAGCAACTGGTTGTCAAAGGTGACAAATATGTCCTTTCAGAAATCTTCTGTCTTTTCAGTTAGAGTTATCTTCTAATCAAAAATGTCTTTTTCCTGAAGCACTCTGAGTGTGAGGTGTTGGGTGTAGGCGCGATGCACTGCAGATCTGCTGATGATGTTGGGCAGACCGTCCCAGGAGCGTGGCTGGGGTGGCTGGCCTGCTGTGTGTGTCCCGCTCCGTGAGGTGGCCGCTCCAGCCCGCAGGGGTCATGGCTTCCACGCATTGGCAGCAAAAGGAGGCTTTCCCTTTGCTTTCACTTTCCTCACACTAGAGAAATGAGCTAGTCGTGAATAATTTGCGTGAAAATATTTTATTGCATCTCTGTCCTAAACAAAGTTGACGTTCCCAGAATAGCTGTGAGCCTTCCTTTTTCCAAAAGAGTAGGCTGTTTTAGTAAGTCGTAGTTTCGGTATGCACGTCATTCAGTAGAAAGTGCAGACAGATGCGGGGATGAGCCACGTCTTCCTGTAGCGAGCGCCCAACAAGGGGAACATCTGGGGAGGGATCTCAGTGCAGCGGACCTTGGCGCTGGGTCTTAAAGAGGGCCACATGGAAGCCAGAAGTAGCCAGATCTGTTTGTCTGGTGCTGCTAGAATTTTCTGTTTCTGGACTCTTGATCCTGATCCTGCTCATTTACAGGAACCATCTTCTCCCAGTGGTTCGTCTGTCGCTGCCCCTATGGTGTCTTTTGGAGAGCAGATGTTAAAGCGCTGTCATTTAACCTATAACCCATCTCTGATTGTGTGTGCATGTGGAGGGAGCTGCAGGTCTGTCTTCACTTCAGTCTTTCCTGAGGGGTGTCATCGTCCCAACACTGGACGCAGCGCTGTTGGAGAATCCCTCACGCGGCAGCGTCTCTCGCACTGTGGGCTCCCCGCCTGCAGGGGTCTGTTTCAGAGGCTCTGTCTTGTTCTGGGGACCGTTGTCACTTCCTGTACTCAGATTGCCAGGCCCTGGCAGCGATGATGAAGTCTGATGGCAGAGGCCTTCAAACCTGGCTCTTCTCGGGGACTTCTTGATCATCCTTGGCTGTTTTCTCTTCCAAATGAAATCTAGAATTGGCTTGTCAGGTTGTGCTAAAACCACCACTACCGTCCACCCTTGAGACCAAGGCCAGGACTATACTGACTCTGTCATTTTGGATGGAACTGACATTTTTACAGTAGTTTGCTTTTCCTTGCATGGTTATGGTCTCTGTCTTCATTTATTTAAGTCCTTCTGTGAGGTCTTTTTAGTGAGGTTCAGTTTTCTCTGTGAGACTTTTCCATTGGATCCAGTCCTAGTTAACTTACATTTTTGCTGCTGTGTTGTAAATAATACCTTTTTTATTGCCTTTTTTTTTTTTAAGATTTTATTTATTTGACAGAGAGAAACAGCGAGAGAGAGGGAACACAAGCAGGGGGAGTGAGAGAGGGAGAAGCAGGCTTCCCGCCGAGCAGGGAGCCCGATGTGGGACTTGATCCCGGGTCTCCGGGAACATGACCTGAGCTGAAGGCAGCCGCTTAACGAACTGAGCCACCCAGGCGCCCCTGCATTTTCTTTTAATATTTTATTTTCAGATAATCTGTACACCCAGTGTGGGGCTTGAACTCACAACCCTAAGATCAAGTCTCATGCTCTACCAGCTGAGCCGGCCAGGCAGCCCTGGGTATATGGAAATACAATTGGTGTAGTAACGAAGATGATTTCTTAGTAATTTGGGTCTTACCTTTTTTTCTACAGGATTACATTCCAGTAGACCAGGAAGAATTGAGAGATTACGTCAAAGCTCGGCTGAAAGTCTTCTATGAAGAAGAACTTGATGTTCCTCTGGTCTTGTTTAATGAAGTGTTAGACCACGTGCTCAGGATCGACCGGTGGGCTTTTTGTTGTTACAGCCTCTCCCCTGGCCTGAGCTGCTGTTAATATAGTGGTGAGGCCGGCCAGGCCTCCTGACTGACCTTCCCCCACCTCACCTCCTCTCCTGCTTCTCCGCCAAGGGACCACCCTCCACCATCTCCCTCCCCCCACCCTTTCCAGTCCAGCTGCTCTGTCCCGTGCTTGCTTGCTCCTCGACACTTGTCACCTGCTAGCAGTCTGTTTCTACCATGATTGAAAGCTCCCTTAGAATCACGTCTTGTCCGGGCACCTGGGTGGCTCAGCCGTTAGGCATTTGCCTTCGGCTCAGGTAACGATCCCAGAGTCCTGGGATCCAGCTCCACATCGGGCTCCCTGCTTGACGGGAAGCCTGCTTCTCCCTCTCTCACTTCCCTTGCTTGTGTTCCCTCTCTAACTGTGTTTCTCGCTGTCACATAAAAATCTTAAAAAAAAAAAAAAAATTGGGTCCTTCTGCCTCTTGCCACCATTGATCTTGACCCCCCACCCCCAGACCTGGCAGATAGCAGTTGCTCAACAGCTGTTTAATGTACAGATTCAAGTTTAAACACATTAAAAATATTATAGATTAATTCCTGAGAAAGTTTAGGACCTGAGTGTTGAAAGGCAAACAGATCACAAAAGCCTTGCATTGTATCTTTTTCTGATAATGTTTCAGAATATTCCGCCAACCTCAAGGCCACTTGCTTCTGATTGGTGTCAGTGGAGCGGGAAAAACCACCCTATCCCGTTTTGTGGCCTGGATGAATGGTTTGAGCGTGTACCAGATTAAGGTAGGTCTAGCCAACACTTCTTAATCCCAGCACAGATCCCTGAGGCATGCACAAGGGCCCTTGAATGAGAATGGGCCTAACCTGGTGACCGCCTCCCTAGGTGCATAGGAAGTACACAGGGGAAGACTTTGACGAGGATCTTCGGACCGTGTTGAGACGTTCTGGCTGTAAGAATGAAAAGATAGCATTTATCATGGATGAATCCAACGTGTTAGATTCTGGGTTCCTGGAGCGCATGAACACGCTGCTGGCCAACGGGGAGGTAAGCGCCCCCCTGCAGAGCGCGGTGCCCGTGCCGGGCTACCAGGACCAGTCGGTAGTCGTGCTCTCTCGTTTGCTAGGTACCTGGCCTCTTCGAAGGGGATGAGTATGCCACCCTGATGACCCAGTGTAAAGAGGGGGCCCAGAAGGAGGGCTTGATGCTGGATTCGCACGAGGAGCTGTATAAATGGTTCACCAGCCAGGTCATCCGCAACCTCCACGTTGTCTTCACCATGAACCCATCCTCAGAGGGGCTCAAGGACCGCGCGGCCACTTCCCCGGCACTTTTCAACAGGTACGCCAGTGTCTGCTTGGCTCTGGGCCACGGGCAGGCCCTGCTCTTGGGAGCTGTGTGACACGAGGCCGTCTTTCTCAGGTGTGTGCTGAACTGGTTTGGGGACTGGTCCACGGAAGCCCTATATCAAGTGGGCAAAGAATTCACAAGTAAAATGGACCTGGAGAAGCCCAACTACATCGTGCCCGATTACATGCCGGTCGTGTATGACAAGCTGCCACAGCCCCCGTCCCACCGCGAAGCTATCGTCAACAGCTGTGTGTTTGTTCATCAGACTCTTCACCAGGTGGGCTCAGTGTCCAGGGCACCCGACAAGTGAACCGAGGAAGAGGAGAGTGTAGGGTACTTGGTAGTAGACACAACGCCATGGCCTGTTCGCATCTCTGTCGGGGACACCTCCTCCCCCTCGTTACCAGGCTGCACCTTCGGGGCTCGTTGACCTTCGCGGCCCACTGGCTGCGCCCTCTGTGAAGTGTTCCCTCCTTTGCTTGTCTCACTGCCAGTTTGTGTGACCCCTAATTCTCCATTCTCGACCAGGGCTCAGCATGCTTTTCCTGTAAACGGCCAGATAGTGAATGTCTTTGTTCACTAAACGGGCTTTGCGGACCAGGAGGGTCTCTGACGCGCTCGGCCCTGCCTCGGTGCACAGCCTCCACCGGGCTTGTGTGTGCTGCCGGCGCTTTGTTTGCAGAAATGAGCAGTGGCGGGATTTGGCCCACTGGCCGGGGTTTCCTGACCCTGCTTTAGACTTTGTATCGTGGGGGGTCCTATCTGCTCCCATCTGAAAGGCTTTGTAAAAACCACCCTGAACCTGCCGCTGTCCCGCAGACTGCTGCCCTGCCACCCCCACCACACCTGCAGGCCGCCCGCATTGCCTCCAGAATGCAGCCTCGCCCTGGCTTCCCTTGCTGGTCTCGTGTCCTGTTGCCCTGCTCTGGCCTGAGGGGCCAGAGAAGCTGGTCACACAGAGCCGTGCCCTCGTCCTGCTGACATCTCTCACTTCGGTGTCCATGGAGAATTGGCAGAAATTGGAGGCCCGGCGCACAGTACCCCCGGTCATAAAGCCTCTTCACACACTGCACGCGTGCGGTCGCCGAGGTCACCTCTGTGTTGTAGACACGTTTGAGGAGAGAGCTTAGGGGCCTGAGGGGCTCCGCGAGATCTTACAGGAGGCTGAGCTGAGCCCCCCGCTCGAGTGTGACTCCCAAGGGCTGCGTCGGGGCCACCGTGTCACCGGGCAGAGCAGCTAGCTTTTTGAGGTGAAGTCACAGGGTCACAGAGAGGGCTCTGAAGAGTGACGGGTTCAACTGTTTTCCAAAGGCTAACGCTCGGCTAGCAAAGCGTGGGGGCAGGACGATGGCCATCACCCCGCGCCACTACCTGGACTTCATCCACCACTACGCCAACCTCTTCCATGAGAAGCGGAGCGAGCTGGAGGAGCAGCAGATGCACCTGAACGTCGGGCTCAGGAAGATCAAGGAGACGGTTGACCAGGTGCGTCCCGAGGGCCTGCCCTGCTTGCGGGCGAGGGGCCGGCATGAGCCCCTCCGCGTCATTGCTGCATGATTCCGCCCCTCACGTGGCCTCCGCTCCTCAGGTGGAGGAGCTGCGGCGGGACCTGAGGATCAAGAGCCAAGAGCTGGAGGTGAAGAACGCGGCCGCCAACGACAAGCTGAAGAAGATGGTGAAGGACCAGCAGGAGGCGGAGAAGAAGAAGGTGTGTGTGTGTCTTCAGAGCCCCAGCCCGGCTGGGCCCGCGCTGGCCGTCTCGGAGCATTGGGACATCTGTGGGTGGGCTTCAGGGCTTGGCGCTTTGGGGTTGGAGGTGTCTGGGTGGGGCGAGGAGTGGCCAGGAGTCACTTAGCAAAGTGACCAGTACCCACAGCCGAGCCCGCCTGCCCCTCCAGGTGATGAGCCAAGAAATTCAGGAACAGCTGCATAAGCAGCAGGAAGTGATTGCAGACAAACAGATGAGCGTCAAAGAAGATCTGGACAAGGTGGAGCCTGCTGTCATCGAGGCCCAGAATGGTACGTCAGTACCGTCACATCTGGCTTTCTAGAAAGGGTGTCCTCCGTCCACGGTGCTGTGGAGTGTGGGGGCTGAGCCTGGTCAGTGTCTCAAGGTTTTTCTAAACACTGAATACTGTCTTCATCCCATAAAGCAAACTTCTTTTAACGCTAGACTTCCACCAGAGTAGAGCTCTTCTCATGAGAGACGGTTGACAAAATAAGATTTTTGTGGATACATGGGTTGTTTTTTTAAGATTTTATATATTTGATAGAGAGAGATCACAGGAAGGCAGAGGCAGGCAGAGAGAGGGAAGCAGGCTCCCTGCTGAGCAGAGCCCAATGGGAGACTCGATCCCAGGACCCTGAGATCATGACCTGAGCCGAAGGCAGAGGCTTCACCCACTGAGCCGCCCAGGCGCCCCTACATGGGACTTTTTTTGAATCTAGTGATAATTACATGAATATGCTCTTACGGATCCCTGACTTGAACGTGAGCAATTTCCGTCTCGCGGTTGTCCGAGCGCACTCGGGCGGGGCCAGCAGCTGCTGACTTAGGTGCCATAGCGGTCGTCGCTCTTCGTCGCTCTTCATCCCGCCTCCAGGCCGGGCCTGCCTGCGGGACCCTGTAGCCACGCCTACGGGTCACCCCCTCCCCTGGGCTCCCTCCCAGTCCCACGGTGTGTGTGCCAAACGTAAAGGCGTCATGTCACACCACAGGAGGAACTGACATACGGCATTTTCCTTGAGAGTTGGATTAAAGCCGAGTAAGTGCTGAGAAAGTGTTTTCATCAAAGTTCAGGCTGGACGTCTGTGTTCTGGCTGTGGAAGGCGTCGGCCATCCTTTAGAGCCCTATTCACCCAGCCGGGCACTTTCTAAATTGTGGCAGGTTAATAACATCTTTAAGTTGTGGAAGGTACATGCATAATTAAAATTCAAGGACTCATTGCAGACAATGTTGATCAAGCTTTAAGAGGAAAACAAGGGCGCCTGGGTGGCTTAGTGGGTTAAAGCCTCTGCCTTCAGCTCAGGTCATGATCCAGAGTCTTGGCCCACATGGGCTTTCTGCTCAGCGGGGAGCCTGCTCCCTCCTCTCTGCCTGCCTCTCTGCCTACTTGTGATCTCTCTCTCTGTCAAATAAATAAGATCTTTAAAAATCTATCTATCTAAATCATTTAAGTCTTTTTGGAGGTGGAAGAGCTCGTGGGGGCCTGTGAGACATTTCTGAAGGCAGTCTCCTGCTATTTATGGAATTTTCAGTGTGGGTTTGTTAGTCCAGTGAGAACTTCATATTTAAAATGTCGGTAACTCCTACCATTCTAGCTTAAGTTTAAAGACAGAAAGTCTTGCTTGCTCAGACCTGAGCAGGGGCGCCTCCTTGCGAGAGCCACGGCTCTGCTGTGTGGTGGCCCCTCACCGCGCTCCCCCTGTCGCCCCCCCCCCCCACCTCTCCTGCTGCCGCTGTGCTCAGCTGTGAAGTCGATAAAGAAGCAGCACCTGGTGGAGGTGCGGTCCATGGCCAACCCTCCGGCCGCCGTGAAGCTGGCGCTCGAGTCCATCTGCCTGCTGCTGGGGGAGAGCACGACGGACTGGAAACAGATCCGCTCCATCATCATGAGGGAGAACTTCATCCCCACCATCGTCAATTTTTCTGCGGAGGAGATCAGGTGAGCGTTGCCTGGAGGCGGGCCGCGGTGCCCAGGTGCTGGGGGCCTCCCTGCTACGGTGCAGTCCTGCCACATTAGCGGCACACGTGCCTGCCAGGCCGTTTCCCTCATTGTCGTCGTCAGATTTCTTCCTCCCGTTCCTGGCACGAGCTTTCCGATTCCTTAGCCCTTGAGCCGAACGTGCTCCATCACCACAAGTACTTGTGAGCACCTCCCCCAGAGCTGGTGGTGGGCAGTGCCTCCAGTCAGGGACGGTTAGACTAAGCCTTTCCGCACCATTGCCACTGTCACCTGGAACATGGGCGCGTCTGGTCTCGGGGGCAGCAGATGGGAACCAGCTTTTACATTTTGGTTTCCTAGAAACTCTCCATTCAGCCTACACCTGCATAGAACTACGTTTCTTCTTTTGCAGCGATGCCATCAGGGAGAAGATGAAGAAAAACTACATGTCCAACCCAAGCTACAACTACGAGATTGTGAACCGGGCATCCCTGGCCTGCGGGCCTATGGTGAAGTGGGCAATCGCACAGGTAGCCAGCACTGCCCGGGGCTGCTCGTGGGAAAAGCCACCTCCTGTCTGGTCGCTTGTGAAGAGTAACGACTCTCTGTCCTCAGCTTAACTACGCCGACATGCTAAAGCGAGTGGAGCCCCTGCGCAATGAGCTGCAGAAGCTGGAGGACGACGCCAAGGACAACCAGCAGAAAGCCAACGAGGTGGAGCAGATGATCCGGGACCTGGAAGCCAGCATCGCCCGTTACAAGGAGGAGTACGCCGTCCTCATCTCGGAGGCCCAGGCCATCAAAGCAGACCTGGCCGCTGTGGAAGCGAAAGTGAGATTGTCTGCAGGCTGTGCCGTCTCTCTGCCGACTCCCCTTAGCTCTGCCTTCGTGGGGTCTAACCCTTGCCCGTGTGCCCCACATTCGTCTCAGCCAGCTAGCTCTCGGTCTGAGAGGTCCTGCCAGCTTCCCCAAGTAGTTAAGATGGGTGGATGCCACGGGGTGATCTGAAGCTCGTGAGCCCCCTCCCCGCGCCAGCCTCCACCCCGTGTGTTCACCCACCTCAGTTTCAGTGAGGTCACCAACACCCTGGGTGTCCAGGTCTCACGTCCACTGCTGGGTGCATCACCGTGCCCACGCTGCTCCTGAATTCCCAGAATCTTCTCCTGCCAGCAGTGTTTCTTTCCTCTGGCCAGCCCTCTATCCCAGGCACTCTTCCTGCCTCGTCTATGCTCCCACGCACATCTCAAGGCTGAGCCCTGCTTCTCTACACCCCCTCACTCTGCTCAGATTCTGAGACCTGTGTTGTCCTCCATCAAGGAGGAGCTGGGTCCCCTCTCCTCCAAGACTGAACAGCTGGACCGTGTTTCTGTCCCTAGCCCACCCAGAGCCCTGCGGGGGGACAGATATTCACTTTGCAGTATAAATCCTGTTTGATTTTCCCTCTAGGTGAACCGGAGCACTGCTCTTCTGAAGAGTTTGTCTGCTGAACGTGAACGATGGGAAAAAACAAGTGAGACTTTCAAAAACCAGATGTCCACCATCGCTGGGGACTGCCTCTTGTCGGCGGCGTTCATTGCCTACGCTGGTTACTTTGACCAGCAGATGCGCCAAAACTTGTTCACCACCTGGTCCCACCACTTGCAGCAAGCCAACATCCAGGTAATGGGCCGGAGGGAATCGCACGGGCGTTAAAGGCGGGAGCCAGACTGGCGTCTAGTCACCTGGCCTAGTCCTGACTCATAAAGCAGGCACCTGTAGTTTTAAAGAGGAAGGGTGACGGCCGTCCCCTTTCAGTTCCGCACAGACATCGCCCGGACGGAGTACCTCTCCAACGCCGACGAGCGCCTTCGCTGGCAGGCGAGCTCCTTACCTGCGGACGACCTGTGCACAGAGAACGCCATCATGCTGAAGCGGTTCAACAGGTACGAACTAGTACAGAGAGCAGCTTGAGAGTTCTTGTGTGCAGTGGACTGAGTTTTTTTTTTAAAACACATCTTTGAGGAGCTAAGTAGAAACTTGACAGTGGGCAAGCAGGCTTGGCGCCCATCTCTGATGGGGTACGCGTGGTCCTCATCCTCGCTTCCTGGCCATCTGAATCATTCTGCCGTGAGCCTTTCTTGTGCACCCCTCCAGGGTGGGTCAGCAGGGCTGTGTACTGGGGCAAGCAATAGAACAGACCCTCTCAAAATAGCATAATGATTGAAGATACTGAGCTAGAAAGAGTTAGAGGGAAACTCACATTCCTGGTTTGTGGCTAAAGAAGCCAGAGTAAGAAGTGAAGAATGACTGCAGGGAGGTGAGGCTCGACATTGGGGCTCCTCCTCCCGGGCCCCTGGCCCTCTCTGCAGCAGCTCTCAAACCCGGACACCCTGGGTGTTTCTGACTTTATCTCAGTCTTTTGAAATCTGGAGCCCTTGAAGTGTGTCACTGTTCCATGGACACCAAGGATGAAGACTCACAGGTGTCATTTGATTTTGTGAGCAACCCCTTGGGCCCCACTGGTGGCTCCGTGTCGTGCCCCATGGCACTGGTGAGGGTAGCGATCCGTCCTTGTGGTCTGTGCGGGGCTGGATTCCTTTAAATGAGAAGTACACACACTCCTCCATGCTCATCTGATGGTGGCCTGGCACACGTGACAAATGACAAACCTAAGGACAGTGTGTGACTGACTAACAGCACCTTAGGGGCCCCTCACCGGGAGCCAGTTAACAGATCACTCTTCATCTGCATAGTGGAGGCTGGGGTCCGTGCAGACCAGGCCGCTCATGCGGGTGCCTGCAGAGAGGACAGCTCCAGCGGGCAGCGAGCCATGACGACGGGAGCCACACGCGGGCAGGGGTGCTCCCCGCGGGGACATGCACCCACGCACACACATGTCTGTAAATGCCTGGGCCTTCCAGAAGAGAAACCAGAACCGACCAAAAATGGGAGGGGGGGGGGTTCTTCCCACCGTATGCCTTTTCATAGCTTCTGAATTTTATGCAATATATATATGTGCAGTACGCGTTTTTAAAGTTTAATTGGTCATGTGACCCTGGGCCCATAACCGTAGCCTCCTAGTGGCCCAGCTTCCTTGTTCGTAAAACAGACATGCTAATGGTACCTTCTACCAGGGAGCGCGTGACGGTGGTAGCCCCTTACAGAGGTACTTGGGAGAGACAGACGGCTTTAGCGTCAAGCTTTTGTCACATTTGTCTTGATGGGACTCTGGAGACCGTGCTGCCGTGGTGGGAACGACCTTCTATCTTCTGTCAAGGCTCCTAGAACCTGCTCTAATGCCGCCTTCCCTCAGGTACCCGCTGATCATCGACCCCTCTGGCCAGGCCACAGAGTTCATCATGAACGAGTACAAGGACCGTAAGATCACACGCACCAGCTTCCTGGACGACGCCTTCCGGAAGAACCTGGAGAGTGCGTTGAGATTTGGGAACCCCCTTCTGGTGCAGGTGTGTGCGCAAACTGTTGCTGGAACATGGAACTGAAGTCTGACCTAAAAAGTGATGGGACTCGTCTCATGCCAAAGGATTAAAGGTTTGGGGGAGGGGGGAGGGAGATAAAGGTTTGGGATTGTTCTATGAAAAGTAAGTCCAAGAAGACAGTGTTTAGTCTCGAGCATCACCATGCACTGGAACTTTCTGCACTGATGGTAACGTTCTCTGATTTGTGCTGCCCAGTGTGGCGGATGCATGTGTGGCCAGGGTGACTGAGGAGCTGAGTGTTGTAGTTAAGTGGGGACAGGTGGCCCATGGCTGCCGTACCAGCCAGTGTAGGTCCGCGGGGCAAGGCGGCTCCTGGGGTATATTTATCTGAGCAGGAGGTCAGCGTCAGGGCACCATTACCGGGGGTAAATAAATACCATGGAACCCCGACTGTTAACATTTGCCTGTGTGTCTGTAGGATGTGGAGAGCTACGATCCGGTGTTGAATCCGGTACTGAACCGGGAAGTTCGGCGAACAGGGGGCAGAGTGCTGATCACCCTCGGCGACCAGGACATTGACTTGTCACCGTCATTTGTCATCTTCCTGTCCACCCGAGACCCAACTGTAAGGAACGAGGCACCTCAGATTCGTGGCTGTGGCGGCACTTGGTGTCACGGCTCAGGTGACAGACGCCGCGCTGTTACTCTTTCGGCAGGTGGAGTTCCCGCCAGACTTGTGTTCCCGGGTCACGTTTGTCAACTTCACGGTTACCCGGAGCAGTTTGCAGAGCCAGTGTCTGAACGAAGTCCTGAAAGCAGAGAGGCCGGATGTGGACGAAAAGCGCTCCGACCTTCTTAAGCTTCAAGGTGTGTTTCTGGGTCTGTAGCTTCGGGAGTCTTGGAGCAGGTTGGGGGTGCACTTGAAGGGACTAGAATATGTCAGGCTTATGTGCATGCTGGGGAGAGCTTTCCTTCTGGAAGAGCGTGGGTGCTGGCGAGCTCAGGGTGTTCCGGTCGTTTCAGGGGAATTCCAGCTCCGGCTGCGCCAGCTGGAGAAGTCCCTGCTGCAGGCCCTGAACGAGGTGAAGGGGCGCATCCTGGACGACGACACCATCATAACGACTCTGGAGAACCTCAAGAGGGAGGCCGCTGAGGTGACGAGGAAAGTGGAGGAGACGGACATCGTCATGCAGGAGGTGGAGACCGTGTCCCAGCAGTACCTGCCACTGTCCACCGCCTGCAGCAGTATCTACTTCACCATGGAGTCCCTGAAGCAGGTGACTGCGGGGGCCCCGCCAGGGCACAGCAAGCCGTGCTCTGCACCCTCCTAACGGCCACCACCCTCTCCCTTCCAGATCCACTTCCTGTACCAGTACTCCCTCCAGTTCTTCCTGGACATTTATCACAACGTCCTGTATGAGAACCCCAACCTCAAGGGCATCACCGACCACACGCAGCGCCTCTCCATCATAACGAAGGATCTCTTCCAGGTAGATTGCCCGGCACATGGCTGTGTCCGGGGAGGGCAGGTGGGAGGGCGTTGTCTGGGGACAGCAGCGTTGCTCGCTCTTGTCCGCAGGTAGCATTTAACCGGGTGGCCAGGGGCATGCTGCACCAGGACCACATCACCTTTGCCATGCTGCTGGCCAGAATCAAACTGAAGGGCACTGTCGGGTAAGGTCGGCCGCCCTGCTGCGCTTGCCCCCCACAGGGCGTCCTCGTTCTGCGGGTCGCCTGCTGACACAGAATGAGGGCTTGGAGTAAAATCCTTCCTGTGACCGCTCCTCTAGCAGGGGCGGAAGGGAGTCGGGTTCCCCTGCTAACCTGTCGTCCCCTTCCCAGGGAGCCTACCTACGATGCCGAATTCCAGCACTTCTTGAGAGGGAAGGAGATCGTCCTGAGTGCTGGCTCAACGCCCAAGATCCAGGGCCTGACGGTAGAGCAGGCAGAGGCGGTCGTGAGGTTGAGCTGTCTCCCTGCTTTCAAAGACCTCATTGCAAAGGTTCAGGCCGACGAGGTGAGTGTTCTGAACGCTTCCTGGCCTCTTCCCAGGAAACTGGCAACAAGGGATTGCTCACGTCAGCCGTCTGAGATACACTTGCCTCAACTTCTCTGCCCATGAAAACGGGCCGTGCCCCGCAGCAGCACTTTCTGTCTTGTCCCCACAGCAGTTTGGCATCTGGTTGGACAGCAGCTCCCCGGAGCAGACGGTCCCGTACCTCTGGAGTGAAGAAGCCCCATCCAGTAAGCCCATGGCAGGACCTCCCTGGGTTTTCATTCTGGACCCAAATGTAAAATTGGGTTTTGCTGCTTGAGTGAAGGGACGCTTTTCAAAAATAGTCACCAGTTTATGAAACAAGTGTCTCAGTGTTAACACTTGAGGTCCTAAGGTCAAGGGAGAGGTGGGCTTGTTCCTGGAGTAGTCCCCCGAGGCCTGTGCTGGCCGGCTGCGGTGGGGAGGGGAGGAGCTCTAGGAGGGCCACGCTCAGCAGGGGTGGGGCTGCCGATCGCTTGCAGTTTCCCTAGACGCGGCTGAGAACCTTTAGGTGCGTGCAGCAGATGGGCGTCCGTGGACCGTGGAGCAGCTTGAACCAGTAACTGCCACAGTATCCACAAAGAGGCCCACGCAGGAGGCACTATCACGAGTGTGTGCAGAGGGTTCGCTGAAGGCAGGGGGTAGTGGCAGTTCTCATTGGGTCAGAGAGGACCAGAAGCAGCAGCGTGATTTCTGAAGTGTCACTTGAGCTGAGTCTTGTACACTGAGCATTTGTCAGGAGGGGCTTATAGGGACGCCTGGGGGGCTCAGTTGGTTAAGTGTCTGCTTTCGGCTCAGGTCATGATCCCGGAGTCGTGGGATCGAGCCTCACATATCGGGTTCCCTGCCTGGAGGGAAGCCTGCTTCTCTCTCTCACTCCCCCTGCTTGCGTTCCCTCTTGACTGTATTTCTGTCAAATAAAATCTTTAAAAAAAAAAAAAAAAGAGGAGCTTATAGCGGGACCGGTCCCAGCAGAGGGCAGCTCCGAGTCTGTGCTACGCCTGCCCCCCAACCTTTCGCATGCCTTCTTGCAGCGCCCATCGGGCAGGCCATCCACCGCCTGCTCTTGATCCAGGCTTTCCGCCCCGACCGCCTGCTGGCTGTGGCCCACATGTTTGTGTCCACAAACCTCGGGGAGTCCTTCATGTCCATCATGGAGCAGCCGCTCGACCTGACCCACATCGTGGACACTGAGGTATGGCTCCGGCTCCCCGCAGGCCCGGCTACGCCTCTCCTACTCCGGCACCTGGCCACTGTCTCCTAGTCAGGCCATATGCCTGCTCCAGGCCCCCAGCCTGGTCAGTCCCGTGGCGCCACACCTCAGGGCCAGGGGAGCCTTCACAAGGCCTGCCCCTGAGGCTCTCCCCTCGACAGATACACACCGTCTGGTGGGATGCTCTCCGCCTTAGTTCTGACCTCTTCGCCCATAGGTCAAGCCCAATACTCCCGTGCTGATGTGCTCCGTGCCGGGGTATGATGCCAGCGGGCACGTTGAAGACCTCGCGGCTGAGCAGAACACACAGATCACTTCGATTGCAATCGGTAAGGGCGCCTGACGAATCGCTGGCCCACAGCCCCTCAGAACTCGTGGGGGCCCCTGCAGTCTAGGCCTCCCCCGCTGACCCTGAGTTTTCTGGCACCAGGCTCTGCAGAAGGCTTCAACCAAGCAGACAAAGCCATCAATACGGCCGTGAAGTCGGGCAGGTAGGCCAGTTTTGTTTCAGAAAGCCCAGGTTCCCAGGGATTGTGCCCGGAAGCCTGACGTGTGGCTGTGGCTTTGTCCCGGCAGGTGGGTGATGCTGAAGAACGTCCACCTGGCCCCCGGGTGGCTGATGCAGCTGGAGAAGAAGTTGCACTCCCTGCAGCCACACGCCTGCTTCCGGCTCTTCCTGACCATGGAGATCAACCCCAAGGTGCGTGCCGGTTGGGTGCGCGGCGGCATGCTTGGGCACTGTCGTGCTGAAGCACACGGCGGAGCAGAGTGGTGATGGGAGCCGTGTCCCCTCAGGTGCCCGTGAATCTGCTGCGAGCGGGCCGCATCTTCGTGTTTGAGCCGCCCCCGGGGGTGAAAGCCAACATGCTGAGGACGTTCAGCAGCGTCCCCGTCTCGAGGATCTGCAAGGTACAGCGGCTCTCTCCCGGCACACTCCGTGTAGATAAGCCCGGGACACCCAGTCCCGTCAGTGACTTCAGAAGCAGGTCTCCCACTTCCCAGAAACACCAGCCCGGCCAACTGCACTGGAAATTGTACTAAACTGTAGCCAAAATTCCCTTCATGGGAACAGGTTGCAAGATAGCCGTACACGGCGTTGGGTGGCCAGGCTGTGCCAGTCAGGCTCCTGGGTGAGCTCCAGCCGGAGTGCGGGTTGGACCCAGGCACATGTCTGGCAGGCCTGTGCTCCCACGCCTGGTCTCCCGAGGCCCATGGGCAGGAAGAGGGGGCCCATAAGTACAGTCTTGTGCCGTAATCCAACTTTGCTGACAATTTCAGAAAATCTGTAACTATTTTTTTGTGGCTGAGTAATTGATCTGCACAGTGTCATTGGAATGTGTCTTTGTTAATAGGGAACTTGGAGTTTCGTTTCTGCCGACAGAATGGGTAGTAATCTGCCACAGCAAAACTGTTGCTCGTGGTTCAGGGTGGAAAGCTGCTGCTTTTTTTTTTTTTTTTTTTTTAAGCTTTTATTTATTAGAGCATGCCAGGTGAGCAGGGGGTGGGCGGCAGAGGGGGAGGGAGAAGCAGGCTCCCCATCGAGCAGGGAGCCCAACATGGCTCCATCCCAGGACGCTGAGATCATGACCTAAGCCAAAGGCAGGTGCCTCACTGACTGAGCCACCGAGACATCCATGGAAGGCTCTTCTTAAAACTTTGACAGAGGAAGCTCGCTGTCATCTTAGCTAGAAAGGGTACTGCTTTCTGGGGACTCCATCCTTGCTAATCTTCCTCATCCAGTCTCCCAACGAGCGTGCTCGCTTGTACTTCCTGCTGGCCTGGTTCCATGCAATCATCCAAGAACGCTTACGATACGCACCTCTGGGGTGGTCAAAGAAGTATGAATTTGGGGAGTCTGACCTGCGGTCGGCCTGCGACACAGTAGACACGTGGCTGGATGACACGGCGAAGGCAAGTGTAGGCCCCCACGTCACAGATGGGAGGGGACACTTGCTCGGGGGTGTGGCACACAGTGGGGAGTCCTGTCCTGGGGGGCTGAGGAAGAAACCTGCCCTCTCCCAAGACAGCCAGGCTGCGCTAGCGCCCCTCCGACCCCCCCCACAAAACCCAGCCTTCCTCTCACAGGGGAGGCAGAACATCTCGCCAGATAAGATCCCGTGGTCCGCGCTGAAGACCTTGATGGCCCAGTCCATCTACGGTGGACGAGTGGACAATGAGTTCGATCAGCGTCTGCTCAACACTTTCTTGGAGCGTCTGTTCACAACAAAGAGTTTCGATAGTGAATTTAAGCTGGCCTGCAAGGTCGACGGGCACAAAGACATTCAGATGCCGGATGGCATCAGGTACGAGCCTGCCTCCCGTGACCTAGACCTTTGCCGCACCAGGAAGTAACCGCATCCCACAGAGTGGCATTTCCAAATGTGCTGGTTTTCCAGGCGAGAGGAGTTTGTCCAGTGGGTGGAGCTGCTTCCCGACACCCAGACCCCCTCCTGGCTGGGCCTTCCCAACAACGCCGAGAGAGTCCTGCTCACCACCCAGGGTGAGTCCCCTGCGCACCTGCCCCCCCCAGCCCCTCCCTGCTCCCCCTGCTGGCCCTTCTGCTCCTGACTCCGCCCCAAGGAGAGGCAAGGAAAGCAGTCAGTTGGTGTCTTCTGGGCAGTCTAGGCTCAGGACATTGAGGTGTAAGAATTGTGTGTCGGTTTCCAGCGTACAGAGGTCATTTCCTTTATCCTTAAAAAACTGAAAGGTGCCAGGTATATGAGGTTCTAAAACCATTAGTTCTTAGAATGCTTCTTAGAATTTTTCTTTCCTTGGGTTTTTTAAGACTATTGAAGAAATACTTGATGCAGTGGTTTTCCGAATGTAGTCCCCAGCCCAGCGGTAGCAGCCTCGTCAGAAGTTCCTATAAATGCAGACTGTCAGGGTCTGGGTCCAACCTCCTGCATCTGGGGCCGGGCCCACCCGTCTGCCCCGAGGGGCAGCCCTGGCAGCGGCGGTGTCTGCGTGCGAGACGGGCCCGGAAAAGACTGCGTGAGGTTCAGCCAGACTCAGCAGCTCCTTGGCAGGACAGTGCCCTTCATGCCATTCCTTCAGCTCTGCGCAGATACCCCTAGTTAGAGCGCCCGCTGAGGACCATCTCGACCCCGTGCCAGACCGCCCCCTCTGAGAGGCAGCCGTGGTCGTGTAGGCCCCCGAGACAAGAAGCTGGGCTGCCAGCCCTTGTGAGTTTGAGGCCTACGTGCAGGGCAGGCTCCAGCAGGTCCAGGGCTGGGCGGGAGCACACCCTGGTCCAAAAGCCTGTACTCAGATCATACAGCGTCTTACCACTGGGGGCACGTGCTGTGACCCTAGCCTGGCCCCCGCCACAGGGGAATGGTGTGCAGGAGTTCTCCCTTCATCTGTTCTAACAGGCAGCGGGCTGCCTGGATTGGCCGCTCAGTACTAGCAACCCCCCAGACGTCACACCCAGTACCCCTGAGAGCATCCCTGAAGGCCGGGACTGATGGTTGCCACCCTCAGAAGGCCCTGACATTTGAGCCAAGCAGGCCCGTCCTCTCTGGTCCAGCCTCCAGTGTTGCTTGGGAACAGGATGAGGTCAGGCTTACACGAGACAGGGGTCAGTGTTTGAGACGGAGTGGTGGGCGTGGGCAGCCCAGGACCACAAAGCTGACAGCGCCGTAGCCCCCCTGGCTGGAGCCTCGCTTCCCCCAGAGTCCAGCCCTCCGCGAGCACATAGGTGCACGAACTCGGAGTCTTGGAGCAGCCACTCTTACCGCTGCGATCAGGCTGCCAGCTCATGCCAGCCAACTCGCTTGGGTCGCAGTCTTGCTCTGTATCTGCCACCTCACTCTCTGGCCTGACGTCCTCTGTGCTTCCGCAACATGTCCGCATGTGGAGCCCGTGCAGGGGACGTGTGACGTGGCTCGCACACTCACATCCTTGCTCCTCTGCCCTCCGGCCCGTGCCTCTGCTGTGGCCGCGGTCCAGGTGTGGACATGATCAGCAAGATGCTGAAGATGCAGATGCTGGAGGATGAGGACGACCTGGCCTACGCCGAGACCGAGAAGAAGGCAAGGACCGACTCGACGTCTGACGGGCGCCCGGCCTGGATGCGGACCCTGCACACCACCGCCTCCAACTGGCTGCACCTCATCCCGCAGACGCTGAGCCACCTCAAGCGGACGGTGGAGAACATCAAGGTGGCCGGGGCAGCCCCCAGGGATCCACCATCCTGGGTCTGGTGTTAAGTCTAGCCCAAGAGTGAGCTGGGGAGAAGCCAAGCACCGTGGGCCAGGGCTGAGAGGCCCTCCTGGAGAGGGGCTCTTCTCAAACCCTCCTCTTCACTCGCCCCTTCTTGTCTCTGGTCTTAGGATCCTCTGTTCAGGTTCTTTGAGAGAGAAGTGAAGATGGGAGCGAAGCTGCTTCAGGATGTTCGCCAGGACCTCGCGGATGTTGTCCAAGTGTGTGAAGGGAAGAAGAAACAGACCAACTACCTGCGCACCCTTATAAATGAGCTGGTGAAAGGTACGGGCCCTCCCTGCGTGGGGGGCGCATGGCGGAGGTGCCGCTGCTCTGCCGAGGCAGCAAGTCCTGGGCCGGGCCTGGCACACGGTTCCTTCCGCACCCGCGTCCCTGAAAGCAGCCGCAGGCCCTTCTCTGGGGGTTGGGCTCAGAAGGGCCCCAGGTTTTTCTTATTTGCTGATTCCCTGAACATTTATTAAGTCTTTACAGTTTTTAGGGGGGCAGCAAGCACATTGAAAAGACTCAAGGGGCCCTTGAGTGTACCGGGAGCCCCCAGGGGTCTCCCACCGAAGAGCCTGAATTGGGGCTGAGGCCCAGCTGCCTGTGTGGGGAGGGTTAGCTGCTGAGGTGTTCCTCGGGGGGTGATGGTGGCCCTCCAGACTCCCCTCTCAGGCTGGACTAAGACGCAGGGGTGTGGCCAGGGGGGGAGGCAGGCGGAGTGCCGAGGCCCCCGCGGGCTAGCAGTGTGACCCCTGTGTGCTGGGGAGGGTCAGAACTGATGCTGCGGGGGGGCACCTTCCGTGCAGGGATCCTGCCCCGGAGCTGGTCCCACTACACCGTGCCCGCGGGCATGACCGTCATCCAGTGGGTGTCCGACTTCAGCGAGAGGATCAAACAGCTACAGAACATCTCCCAGGCGGCTGCGTCCGGGGGCGCCAAGGAGCTCAAGGTGTGACTGCCGCCCCTGGGGAGGCTGGGGGGTGGGGACAGCTGTCCTGGGCAGGGGAGGAGCACCCGGGAACTCGGGGGACAGCACAGACCCCAGCGTGACCTGAGGGAAGGGGGGGTGCTCGCTCCTCACCGGGGGGCTGCTGCTTCCCACAGAACATCCACGTGTGCCTGGGTGGCCTGTTCGTCCCCGAGGCGTACATCACCGCCACCAGGCAGTATGTGGCCCAGGCCAACAGCTGGTCCCTGGAGGAGCTCTGCCTGGAAGTCAACGTCACCACCTCCCAGAGCGCCACCCTCGATGCCTGCAGCTTTGGGGTCACAGGTAAGTTGGGTCCTCAGCCACTCTGGGCGACTCCCTGAGGCTCCCTGTCCCTGCACCCGCACCTCCTCACGGAGGGTCCTGGGGGCTGGTGGCCTTCCAGTGCTGCTCCCAGCCCCATGTGTCTGAGGTGACAGGCAGCAGCATGCCCGAAGCCACGCACTGCGTCCCCGAGAGTCACAGAGCCATTACCACTGGTGACGGGCCCTGCCGACTTCCCGCAGGTCTGAAGCTGCAGGGGGCCACGTGTAGTAACAATAAGCTGTCGCTGTCCAACGCCATCTCCACGGTCCTTCCTCTGACGCAGCTGCGCTGGATCAAGCAGACCAATGCCGAGAGGAAGGCTAACGTGGTGAGTGGCCCGCCCCATCCCTGTGTGCAGCCTGTCCCCGTCTCTGCCTGAGCCCGCGGTGAGCACGTCCTCTCTTCTAGGTGACCCTGCCCGTCTACCTGAACTTCACCCGGGCAGACCTCATCTTCACGGTCGACTTCGAGATCGCCACCAAGGAAGACCCGCGCAGCTTCTACGAGCGCGGTGTGGCCGTCCTCTGCACGGAGTGAAGCTCGACCCCCCGGCTCCCCTTTCTGCATTCGTAACTCTATTTAACGTCTCTTCGTCGTTCACCTGCTGGGAAGAAATGGACGTGTCCGAGGGAAGTGGCCGGCGTACGGTCAGAGGAAGTGGAACACAGGCTGCCGGCCGGGATGGTGGAAGCCGGAAGGACTCCGTTAGGTGCCTCTGGAGGGTCTGCGGCATGGCTTGTTCCGGGAATAAAACACTAAGCACGACCCAGCCCTCCTTCTTCTTTCTCTGTCTCCTCCCGGCGCCGCAGCCCTGGGCCTGGGGGTCCTTCCCCCACAGAAACGAACCCCGGGGCCTGACCGCGCAGCCTGGCGACGGATTGGGTCACATCCAGGGGTGTGGATGGGCCGGCCCCCCATCCCGTTCCCTCCTGGGCACTTTCCTTCCCCAGATCCCAGAGCGGTGGCAGCCGCTCTGGGGTTGATCACCAGCCGGGCCTTAGGGCAGATCCCATGGTGAAAACCTGTTCTTCTCGCTGCTGGGCCCCCATGAGCCACACTCGTTCACCAGCCGAGTCATGATCCGGGGCTGAGTAGTGCCTAAGCCCCTGCCCCTCCACCCCCACTTCTGTGGAGCCATCGGGCTTCAAATGTCCCCAGGGTCTGGGAGCCAGGGTCCGTGGCCTCCCCTCCCAGTTCTGCAATGTTCTATCAAGAACCTAAACATTTTCTCTGAACCAATAAGGATTCTTAGCTTTTCTACAGCAAAATTCCTAAATGGAGCTGGGATCAGGCCTGGGGAAGTAGGAAAACCCACAGAAAGGCTATCAGGGGCACCTGTCCCACCTACCTCCTGTGCCCACTGAGTCCAGGTGAGGGTCCCAAGCACAAGAACAATGCCATGGGGGGGGCGGGCGGGGGAAGCATGCAGAGCAGGTGCCTGAATGGGGAGTGAGCGGAAGCCACTGCCGGGTGGGGGGGGCAGGTCCCCTCAGGACTGGGCTGAAAGCGCCCCAAAGGCTTACACATGCACCCCCAGGTGTGCCTGAGGCACCCACATGCTGCCTCCTAAAGGCCCGTGTGAATCAACACCAGGCTCCAGGGCCTTTTGGAGCCTCACCCCCACATGAAGCTCAGCCCATGGGGTCTGAGGGACCCCCAGCTCTGCGGCCACCCATACACCATCCTGTTGGAGAGGCGGGCAGGCCAGGGGCCACGGTCTCCCTCCCCCTCAGTGGGCAGAGCCAGCAGACCGGCATGCCGAGAACACCTGCACCCAGGCCCGCCCCCCCATCCCCACCCCTCCACCGGCCCACCAGGAAGGAGCGACTCTCAGCCTCAGGCACGCTTCCCTTTTATTGGCACTCGGGAGCAGCAGTCCTGGGGCGTGTGGCGCTGGCAGCAGACTCGTGCTCATCCATGCCTGCTGGGGAGAAGGCCCAGTGTGCAAATCCCCAGCAACTGGGAAAAGGGTCAAGAGCCACCCCCAACCCCGTAATTTCCAACAATCGGCACATCAAGACCATGATCCTGTCAAGAGCCCGAACCCACCGCTCAGAAAACCCTCAACCTTATACATCCGGTGAGGGAGGAACGGAAATAGGGACATCGTGCTGGGTGGCTTCCTAAGGGGCCAGTGGGGGACAGTGCCGCTCCTGGGAGAAGGTGACACGCCCCTCCGGCCCATCCCCACCCCTCCACCCCCCTCCCACCCTCACCCAGAGCAATCGGGGAGGGTGGAGAACAATGGGCACCAGGAGTCAAGGTCTAAAAAGAAAAAATCACTAGTTCTACAGAAGTAAATAGTAACAGTAAATCCTCGAATTCAGGGGGGCTGGGTTCCATCAGAGCCACTCCAGGACCTTTCCTCAGTTAGAAACCCATTTTTAGGCGGCGCCTGGGTGGCTCAGTTGGTTAAGCAACTGCCTTCGGCTCAGGTCATGATCCTGGAGACCCGGGATCGAGCCCCACATCGGGCTCCCTGCTTGGCGGGAAGCCTGCTTTTCCCTCTCTCACTCCCCCTGCTTGTGTTCCCTCTCTCGCTGTGTTTCTCTCTGTCAAATAAATAAAATCTTTAAAAAAAAAAAAAAAAAGAAAAGAAACCTATTTTTAAGCACAGCTGTTCATTATTTCCGACCCAAGAAGGACAAGTGTTTCATGGGAACAAGTCGATTGGCACCAGCGTGGGCCGATGGGCTCCTCTCCGGCCGTTAGCATCCCTTCCTGAGCTGACTGCTTACCTTGGTCTAGGCCACATACTGCTTCTTTCTCTTATTTTTCTCAGGCTCTGCAAGTAAAAGTTCCAGTTTCCTCTTGGAGAGGGTGAGCTTGGGCCCCTTGTCCTTCTCACTCCCGAGTCTGGGCGGCAGCCGGGCTGCTCTGGGTCTGCCCTGCGCGTGTCGGCCGGGCTCCAGGGGGCCTGCAGCCGGGAGGAGGGGGCCAGCCACCCTGGGCCACCGCTCCTCTGTCATCCTCCAGTCCTCTGGCGACCCCGAGCACCTGGCTGCCCGTCCTCGGGCCTCGGGGCTGCTGGCCTCCGCGGGCTGCATATCCACGTCGTTGGCCTCCAGCAACATGGGGCCCCGGCTGGCCACTCTCGGGAGGAGGTCTGGGGTTTGGGATGACAGAGGGTCTTCTGAGCTCGCTTCTCCTAGACTCCCACACCTGAGCGCATTGTGGGAAGGCACCGAACAGTCGCTGAGGCTGGAGGCCGGATGACCGGGGGGATCTTCTGAATCGCCATCGAAAGGATCTAAAAACTGAGCACAAGACCATTTCTGAGCTGACGGCAGTCTCCACCAGGACCAAGCACAACACACTCCTCCGGTGTGCAAGCTGCTGCTTCTGTCACTGATGTTTACAAACTGCGTATCTGCCTGGCAAATCGGTGAAAATGTCTTAGATGGGGTGGGGGCGCCTGGTTGGTTGTGTCTCTCTTGGTTTCGACTGCAGCCCTAATCTCCGTCCTGGGATCGAGCCCCGGGACGGGCTCTGCACTGAGTCTGCTTGTCTCCCTCCCCTCTCTCCCCTCCCTAAACCCTACCCCTCCCAGCTCTGCTTCAAATAAATCTTTTTTAAAAATGCATTAGACAAATATCCTTCACATCCCCAAAGCCCCATGGTCGGCCATCACAGGGAGCCCAATCTGTACCCCATCACTTAAAGCCCTCATCCCAGCGCTGGGTACCAGCCCCGCCAGCTCTGTCCACACCGTCCAGCCCACCGCTGGGAGCTCTGAGCTCACTTCCTCCCCACATGCAGTTCCTGGCTCACCCCACCCATCCCTGACTGCCCGCAGCCCCCCACACAGGGCTGGCCCCGTGGCCTGTGGAGGCTGAACAGTGTTCCAGGGCAGGGTTCATGGTTTTCAAAGGTGCCCGTGGGCTGTGCCCTGTGTCTGAGCCACAGCCGCGGGCAGTACGGCCCATCCTCCGCAGCAGCCTCTTAGCTCAGTGACCGCCGCTGAGGGGCCCGAGGAGCTTTCTGGACCTCGAGTCCCATGGCTCCTTGCCCCTGACGTCGCACCCAAATTTCCTAGCGCTTACTCCAGCTTTTCCCCTTTCTGCATCTAATGCTCTTGACTGAATGGCTCTGGCAGCAAAAGTCTCCAGGAACGTCGGAGTCCCCGCAACCGACCACCGTCCTTTCCTGCACTAACCGTGGGGAGCTGCAGCCCGCGAACCTCCAGGGCCATGTTGAGACCTCCTCCCAGGAACGGCAGAGGCCACGAGGGTTGGCCAGTCGGAGGGTTCTCACTCCCCGCAGAGCCGTGGGCAGAAAGGGCCCGGGGCTGAGCCCATGCCGGGACCCCGGGCTCACCGCACGTCGGGGTGAAGGCCTGCCGAGGGCACTCATTTCTTCCGTGGACAGCTGACGTGGCCACGTGCACCCCCCAAAAGAAAGTGAAAATGAAAACAGTTTCACACCATGATCTGTATGGGCAGAACTGTTGGAATTCAGAGCTGCCGGCATCATGGGACCCCACGCAGGGCGGTCGGCAACCTCTCGAGGCCTCGAGGCCCAGACTAGGGCTGCGTGCGGGGGAGAGCCAACAGAGTCCGCCCTTGCGGACTTGCTGTGTTTCTGTCTGTCAAATAAATAAATAAAATTTTTTCAATTAAGTTTTTTTAAAAAGTTAGATTTTTTTTTTTAAAGATTTTATTTATTTGACAGAGAGAAACACAGCCAGAGAGGGAACACAGGCAGGGGGAGTGAGAGAGGGAGAAGCAGGCTTCCCGCCGATCAGGGAGCCCGATGTGGGACTCGATCCCGGGTCTCCAGGATCATGACCTGAACCGAAGGCAGTCGCTTAACCAACTGAGCCACCCAGGCGCCCCTAAAAAGTTAGATTTTTTTTTAAAAAGATTGTATTTATTAAACAGAGAGAGAGACAGCAAAGGAGGGAACATGAGCAGAGGAATTGAAAGAGGGAGAAGCAGGCTTCCTGTCTAGCAGGGAGCCCAATGCAGGGCTTTATCTCAGGACCCCGGGGCCATGACCTGAGCCGAAGGCAGATGCTTAACGACTGAGCCACCCAGGCGCCCCAATAACATAGGTTCTTTTAAAAATAATAATAGAGGGGGGCCTGGGCGGCTTAGTTGGTTGAGCAACTGCCTTCGGCTCAGGTCATGATCCCAGAGACACGGAATCAAGCCCCGCACTGGGCTCCCTGCTCGGCGGGAAGCCTGCTTCTCCCTCTCTCACTCCCCCTGCTTGTGTTCCCTCTCTATCTGTGTTTCTCTTTGTCAAATACATAAATAAAATCTTTAAAAAAAATTGTCTCATTTAAAAAAATAATAATAATAATAGATATCGAATAACTGCAAACTTACAGTCTTATCAATCTTCCAGGCAAACTACTTTGAGTCTTATCTAAAAATTTGAGAGGCACCTGTGTGGTTCAGGCCTTTGGCTCAGGTCATGATCTCAGGGTCCTGAGATCAAGCCCCATTTGGGGATCCTTGCTTCGTTGGGAGTCTCCTTCTCCCTCTTCCCCAGCCTGTGCTCTCTCCCCCAAATAAAATCTTTACAAAAACGTTTTCTGAAAAAGGAAAAATCAATTTAAGTATCGAAGTGAACCCTCTTCTAAAATACAGGAACTCCAGTGTTCCCCAGCAGGAACAGGCATACACGAGCAGGCCCCACGCTCCTGGGAGAGGCGCGCTCGCAGGGCTGGCCCGGGGCTGGCTCTGGGGCCTCGGCTTAGGAACAGCGCACCACCTCTCCAGGCGGAAAGCAGCTGCTGGCTCTGTCACCTACCTCTCTCCAGATACCTTCAATTAAGTCCATGTGATTCTTTTTGTGATTGGCCTGGGGAAATTAAAAGAAAAAAAAAAGGCTGAATAGTCCTTCCTGGGGAGGCAGGCAGCCCACAGCAGCTCAGCGCCCTAGGGCTAAGGACCGAGGGGACCCAGTGCAACCACTCCTGCCACGCTGGGCCCTCGGAGGACGGCAGCCCTTGGGCGGGCGAGCAGCACCTCCCTGGTTGGAGGGACGAAAATGCAGACCTGGGCCACCATGAATAGGAAAAGTAGGACCAGGAATGAGGCGAGAAGGCAGCGGGATGGGATCCTTATCTCATTGGGAACTGAGAACCCTGCACTTGCTCTAAACCCAAGGCCAGCAGATCATGGAAGATTCTAGATCATCCATCCTAACTCCTTCCTTTATAGGGAGGTGAGGCCTTGCTCAGGGCCCCTGGAGGAACCTAGGGCTGGTATCAGATGTTGTGGAACCATCCCCCCGGATCCCAGGCTGCTGAGGGCAACAGCTCTTGTTTTTTCTTGATCAAAACACAGGAGTTTGAACACATCTACATTTGAGCAGGGAACAAAGACCTGTAAAGATTTTACCAAGAACCACCGAGAATAGTCTTTCCAAGGGGGGGGTGCGGGCCCAGAGCCAGGATGCCTGGTCTGGGGCTCACAGGTCGCCCCCCCCCCCCGGCGCCCCCAGGAGGGCAGGGGCAGGTGGGGAAGAGCACCTTGAGGCGGTGGAGCGTGTTTCTCTGCCTCTTCCGGAAGCCAGCCCTGGTGCTGGTGGAGCTGAACGCCACCCTGATGCAGGGAGGGTGGCCGGACCTCAGACCGGCCATGGCTGGGGGCCGCTTAGGACGGACCTTTCACTTCACTGGAAAACATCAAGTTCACGGGACAAAGCCCAGGTCACTGGCGGCTGGGGTGGGGAGGGGCAGCCCCCCCAAGGGCAGGTCCCCGCGGGAGGGCGTCTTCGGGAGTTCTCTGGTGTCCGGGCTTTGTCCAAGTCAGAGCTGCCCCCAACCCCCTGCTTGTGTGCTCTCATAAAAGCTTTTTTTTTTTTTTTTTTTTAAGATTTTATTTATTTGACAGAGAGAAACACAGCCAGAGAGGGAACACAAGCAGGGGGAGTGAGAGAGGGAGAAGCAGGCTTCCCGCGGAGCAGGGAGCCCGATGCGGGGCTCGATCCCGGGTCTCCGGGATCATGACCTGAGCGGAAGGCAGTCGCTTAACCACTGAGCCACCCAGGCACCCCGCTCTTTTAAAAATTAAAAAAATATGGGCGCCTGGGTGGCTCAGTGGTTTAAGCCTCTGCCTTTGGCTCAGGTCATGATCCCAGGGTCCTGAGATCAAGGCCCGTGCCAGGCTCTCTGCTCAGCAGGGAACCTCCTTCCTCCTCTCTCTCTGCCTACTTGTGATCCCTCCCTCTGTCAAATAAATAAAGAAAATCTTTAAAAAAAATTAAAAAAAATATATACACCCAAAGGAGAGAGAGAGAGAAACCATCTGCTCTTAAAAAACAAAATAAAAACATGGGCGCCTATTTGGTGGCTCAGTTGGTTAAGTGACTGCCTTCGGCTCAGGTCATGATCCCAGAGATCCAGGATTGAGCCCCGCATCAGGCTCCCTGCTCCGCGGGAAGCCTGCTTCTCCCTCTCTCACTCCCCCTGCTTGTGTACCCTCT
>PITA01019619.1:0-37004 GCA_004023965.1 Spilogale gracilis
GAAATTCAAGCCTGCCTCCCCTTTTGCTTTGGATACAAAAGAGCCTCTTTCTCCCTCCTCTGGACTGTTCCCTCCCCTGCCCCCAGAAGGCAAGGGGGATTGAGCAGATTGTGGCTGTCCTCATTCCCCCGTAGGGCAGACGCATGACTTGCTTCTGGCACGTGTCAGGACAGTGTCGGGATCTCGGTGAGCCCCATCTGCTCTGTCACCTGCCTATGCTAGGTCCTCGAGCCTTGTTGGGGCTCTTTTCCCACAGATCTCTTATGACAGGCATGTACTTCTTATTTTTGACCTTCTCCTTATCTGCTTTCCTGCCATGTAGGAATCGGAGTCAGAAGCAAAGGTAGATGGAGAGACTGCATCGGACAGTGAGAGCCGAGCGGAAACTGCGCCTTTATCAACCTCTGCAGATGATACCCCAGAGGTCCTCAACAGGGCTCTTTCCAACTTGTCTTCAAGGTAATCTGGCTTCATGGTGCAATTGCTTACGGGGGCCTTGCCCCAGGTCCGAGTGTGGAAAACCCAGAGCCTCAGGCAGCCTGTGGCCTTGGGACCTGAGCCACGGCTGGCACGGTGTACAGGGCGGGCCTGCCCGGTGGCAGGGGCCACAGTCTCCCTGCTTCTGCTCAGGCCTCTGCTGAATGGAACCCTTCTAGGCTGTGCTCATAGTTGCCATGGCAACTATGAGTACAGCCTAGAAGGATCTGGCCCTTGAAGGGCGCTGTCGGTGGGGCTGGGAGCTCCCGTAGTCCCAGGAGGAGGAAAGTGTGGACAAAGGGGATGATGGCAGGCAAGGTTGCCGACACAACAGGTGACGGGTTTGTGGCTAATAGACAGGCTGCTTTTCACACAGGAGCCCACGCTTCTGGATCAAAGTTTAGTTTTCTCTCTCCCACATTCATCCATTGTGGACATTCCTTAAATTCTCCCAGAGGAATTGAGAAATCTCAACTTGGGTGAATCCAGGATTAAAGTATTAGTCCCTTGAGACCCTGGTCCTCCAACAACTCAAACTTTAAGACCCCAGAACTATCTGAAGGTGTTGCTGTGTGTGTCTTGCCCACATGTGTCTCTCTGAAAGGTGGTATTGTGCAGTTGTCAAGGGCTTGGGTTTTGGAGCCAGACTCCTAGGATTCAATTCTCCATTTAACCGCTTCATAGCTGTATGATTTGTGTATCCACGTCCTCCTCTGTAAAAGTTAGTAGTGCTGAGGCTTAAATGCATTAGTATCTGCCGAGTCCTCATGAAAGTGCCGAATGCATCTTTGTGATCCTTATTATCGTTGTTGAATGTTGTTCTTACCAGGGTCAGAGAGGTGTGGGATAATGCTGCCGGAAAAAGGTGCATTGTTTTTTCTTTGATAGAGAGTCATAGAAGCCATCCAAGTAGACACAGAAGTGGGCACCACATTTCCCTCGGGACTTTTGCCTGGTTCGTTTGTGGAGATTATAAGCTGGGTGTATTTTCCTGTAGGCCTTGCAGCACCTGCTGAGTTTGGTGTGGGTGAGGCCCTGCTTCTGTCTGCGTGTGGCTAGTACCTCCGTCAAGGTGAAGGAGGTGCTCCCCAGGAAGGGCCTGACCTCTCCCTCCAAAAAGAGCCATCCCCCTTGAGTTTGTGTTTTGCTTCTTTCTGGGCTCATAACATGTTTTCTCCTTCCCCTCTTCTCTTAGATGGAAAAACTGGTGGGTGAGAGGCATCCTGACTTTGGCCATGATTGCATTTTTCTTCATCATCATTTACCTGGGACCAATGGTTTTAATGATCATTGTAAGTACCGTTTGCATGCTGTTTTGGTTTTGCCTCCACTTTTCCCCCCAGGCTCTGTCATCTTAAGTGTAGGATGTTGGGTTGGTTCTGGGAATCAGTGGGAGTCCTGGCTCCTCAGACCACATCTGCTTTAGAGTATCTGTGACTCCTGCCCTTCCAGGACCCTCCTGGAGAGGTATTGGCATCAGCCAGCTGTGTGTGGTTAAGGATAGTTCTTTGTTTTAAAAGTTGATATTATTATTTCAGCCGTTTGATTAGCCTGTGACCCCAGCTATGACTCTGTGTGACTCTCCATTTTGTTTCTTGTTTCCCTGGGGCCTCACTGTGGGGCTTAGGACTTTGATTTAAAAAATCCCAGTCCACAGCACGGCTCTCTTAGTCTTCCTCTGTCATGGACAGGGTCAGATGACTAGTGGCTGACTGCTGAGCAAAGCAGTTGGGGCTTTTCAGGTATTTCTATTCAAAGTCAACAGGGGAAGGTATTGATTGAGTCTAGGGAGGTACAACAATAGAAAGTTAATTGAAGCTTCAGGGGTGCATATTTCTTGGATCTAGTCTGTGTGACATAAAGGACTGCACTGCCAAGAGGCCGCAGTGTGAGTGGGAAAGGAGGAAGAGGGCAGAGGCACTGCAGGACTGACATGCTTAAAAATGATAGTTTTTCTTCAAGGTCCATGCCCTGTTTGTGGGTTTTTTGTTTCCAAAGATGGTACGAACTGGGGAATTAGCAAATATTCTGAATCTTTTGTGTCTTGCAGGTGATGTGTGTTCAGATTAAGTGTTTTCATGAGATTATCACTATTGGCTACAATGTCTACCACTCCTATGACCTGCCCTGGTTCAGAACCCTCAGCTGGTAAGCCCTCTAGCCCCATAGGGGCTCTTTACGGATTTGGTTGACAAGTGTTTTGTGGTAGGTATTTATAGTCATGGTGGATAGCAGAGCATCCTACCCACACAGCACCTTTAAGACCCAAATATTTTATGTGGCTGGCCTGTGAGGAGTGTTTAGGAGTTGCCTGGGGTGTGGAGTCTCCCACACTGACTGCATCCGTAAGCATGTTTGCCTTGGTATTTGGATCTATCAGACTTTGCACAGTGATCCCCACTTCTAGACCAGCATGTTTTTTTATGCTCTGCTATCCCAGTGTCCCATGAGAGTCCTCCGTAGGTCGTCAGTGCTGGTGTTGCTGTCTCTGGAACTTGGTTTCCTCATCCTTGAGACAGATTGTTGAGACTGAGTCACTTGGCTTTGGAGCCCTCATTCTTTGGATGGCGGTGCCTTAGGGGCTAGAGTGGGCAGGAGTGAGCTTGAATGCAGAGGATCTGGGCTCCTCAGAGAAGCTCTGGTCCCTCTCTCCTAGGAAAGGGCTCAGCTGCCTTCAAGCAGTAACAAAATCAAAACCTGTAGCCCAGGTGATATCTGAGATCCCTTTCGGATCTGAAACTCTGCTTTATTAGACACACTGTCCTCGGGACGCAAGAGCAGAGCTCTTCATGGTTGCTGAGAGGACTTGGGGCCAATATGGACTCTTCTCACCTCCTTCTGTGCTAGACCCAGGGATTCGTTCTATGACTTAGCAGTCTGAGAGGAGTGTTTCAGGCCCCAGCAGCTTGGTCATGGCCAGGGGAGCTGACGTGCTCAGACCTGGGCTGGACACAT
Source organism: Spilogale gracilis (assembly GCA_004023965.1). Lineage (NCBI taxonomy): Eukaryota > Metazoa > Chordata > Mammalia > Carnivora > Mephitidae > Spilogale > Spilogale gracilis. The sequence goes on from PITA01019619.1 coordinate 3,433, forward strand.
CCTTCCCAGAGATGCTTCCCCATCAGCCAGCCATGTAAGCTGCCTCGTGGTCTCGGTACCGGCCTGTGCCTGCCACCCGCGTTAAAGTGCAGGTCTCTCTTGTGGTTCTTCTAGAGCTGGCAAGCAGTATTTTAAATTGTGTTCACACACTCAGGATGACTGACCTCTGTCACTGACCAAAGGGAGTGTTTTTCATGTAATAGAAGACAAATCCAATATGAGAGTTCTTGAACTTCCACAATTAAAAAAGAAAAGGAAGGAAGGAAGGAAGGAAGGAAAGGAAGGAAGGAAGGAAGGAAGAAAGAGAGAGAAAGAAAATGGAAGAGAGAAGCTCTCCACTCTCTTTCCTAATTCAGGATCCTGGTTGAATATTGGGAGTAGGCCTGCTTGTACCATTGAGGCTCTAAAGGTATATGAGCTGTGGCTTCTCCCTTCCCAGAGCTCCAGTGGAGGAAGCAGGCTATAAACAAAGGAAGAATTAATGCTGGTGGAAGGCTTATGTGTCAGAGACTGGCTTCAAGGAGGGAGATACCCTGGGAGATACTCTGAGATCAAGCATAATTAATTGCTTAGTGAAATGACCAAATACTACATACTGTAGAAATAAACACGGGGGAGGCAGATACCATGCTAGGTTGTGCAAGGGCTTATAAAGACAATGGTATTTGAGCAACGAGTGACAAAATGGGTGAGTGAAGACGTTGTCCCAGGCCAGGGGAGACAGGAGCGAAGCAGATGGTGGCAAAGCCAGAGTAATCCACTGTGATAGGTGTGTGGGAAGAGAGGCAATAGGATGGGGAGGCAGGATGAGCCACGCTCTGGAAGGTCATCTTGTGGTGGGAGTGTTCTTAGGTTAGGCATGGTAACTACAAAAGGGGCAAAAACGAGCCCCAAGTTTGTGATAAATGGAGAGTGAGTGAAAGCTGCCACAGATTTCTCAATGGACTTCTCAGCTACAGGGTCCCCAGTGAACAGGGAAGCGTGGTTGGCTTGTTCCCAGCAAGCTGTGGGGGGCGCGGGGGTCGGGTCGGCTGCTGCTCTGATGCCCGGAGTTTGCTGACAGCCTCGCTGTAAAGGAGAGGCCACATGCACTCCGCATGGCAATGACCTGTCTTCATTTACAGGTACTTTCTACTGTGTGTAAATTACTTCTTCTATGGTGAGACAGTGACGGATTACTTCTTCACTCTGGTCCAGAGGGAGGAGCCTCTGCGGATTCTCAGTAAATACCACCGGTTCATTTCCTTTACTCTCTACCTAATAGGTAGGCATTCAGCGGTTCACCAATTCTTGTGTTTGTCTTGTTTTTGTTTGCTCAGTAGAAGCTGGGGAACTTCTTGGTGAATGCACATTGTTGATGATCGTTAAGCCTGATGGTAATGGGCTGAGGGCTCTACCTTAAACGTGAGTCATAGCTGCTCTTAATTAAGAAATGAGACCGAGGGCCTTGTGTGGTTGTATGGGGACTGCGGTCGGTGCCACCTGTCCTTGTGCCCCAGTCTTCGTGGGAGGACAGCATAGCATGGTCCAGGCTTGCCTGTCCTGTTGGCGAGATTCTGCGGTGACATCAAAATAAAAGCCACCCAGGAACTTGGATATAAAACCCAGCAGCTGTCTTTAGGGGAGTCACCTGAGGAGCCACATGAGGGACACTGCAGTGTGGTGGAAATTTTACCCATCCGGGTTTAAAAAGACTTTGTGACTTCAGAGGAGCTGGGCGCTTAGTCTTCGGGTCTCCTGTAACCTGGAAGTACCGTGAGGGTTTGATCAGCTACATGACAAGCTGACAGACACTAGGGTGCTGTGTCGATCTAAACTCAGTCCTACCTGAGTGTTCAGTGTAATGCTGGTGTTTTTCACAGTTGCCCTCAAAGCCAGTTTGAGGCACAAGAGAAATTTGTTCTGACCTAAATTTCAGTCTGACCTATTTTTGATCAGCTTGATAGCAATACTTGGTATTGAATGACACCTGGCCATTAAAACAGAAAGTCCACCGCTAAGGGGTCTGTCACTATGGAGCGTAGGGAGACAGTATGCCTCAGGCCCTGAGAGTAGCCTCCCAAGAGGGAGGCCAGGGGTCTGGAATAGCCACAGGCTGTCTTCTGAGCGGGGCTGTGTTTGGGGTTCCCTGCCACTCCTCTGGGGGAAAGTCTCTTTCCTTCTTGGAGGAGTGTGTGGGCTTGCAGGTTTTTTTCATGTTTATGTTTATTTTGCCATCGTGTGGGTCAGTGTGAGAGATGCAAGGCCCTGATTCCATACTAGGGAGATCCCCCCACCTTAGCCAAACCTATAATTTAGGACAGGGCTCATCAAACGTTATCTTGAAGGTCTAGATAATATTTTAGGCTTTGGTGGCTATAGGCTCTTTGTTGCAACTCTTCAGTTTTTCCCTTGAGCATGAAAGGAGAACCCCAGGTAATGTGTAAAAAATAGGTATGGCTGTGTTTCAGTAAAATTTTATTTGTGAAAACAGGTGGCTGGCCTGACCTTTGTTGGTTGACTCCTGCTCTAGGATCAAAATGTTCCTATCTGGTGAACAGTGTCCTAAATTGAGTGTAGTCTGCAAGATTTAAAAAAATCCTGCCTTCCTGTGATTGTCTTGAAGGAGTCTATTTTTGCTTCTGACTCTTACTGGAATAGCTAGGTTTATTCCCCTGGGCTTTGGGATTGTCCTGCTTAACTGCTGCAGGGACATTGGCCAAAAGACCATTTAACACAACTAAAGGAAGTGATTAGGACAAAGATAATGCAGAGTGTGATTTATTTTGCTCTTTCTCTTCCTCAAACTAGGATTCTGCATGTTTGTACTGAGTCTGGTCAAGAAGCATTATCGACTGCAGTTCTACATGGTAAATGACATGTATGTGTGTGTGTCAGAATTCTTGGCTTAAGTGAAGTTCGCAGAGACTCAGCGGGCCTCTGCTTTCTGTGACAAATCAGAACTCTGGAACGCTGTGTGTTTTGTGTGCATGGAACCTAGAGCATCAAGGGCATCTTCATTGAAGTCATCCTTTTTTTTACCTTTCACTTAAGAGCACCCCCTTTTAAGTTACCCTGCTTCGCGTCCACCTAGACCCAATCACTGTTACTTAATTTACACCCCCAGCAACCTCTCCCCTAGGACCTGAAGGTGGCTTCCAGGTAAGGCTCAAGGTGAAGCTTCGGTCAGTGCCCACAGATATCCTGCCTGCTACATCACTCCCTCAACTTGGAAGCAACCCCTCACTAAGTGTCCTAAGCACTCAAGTAACATTTTTTAAAAAAGATTTTTATTTATTTACTTGAGAGAGAGAGAGAGAGCGCAGAGGGAGAAGGACAAGCAGACTCCCTGAGACTCCTGAGCAGGGACCCTGACGTGGGGCTCAATCCCAGGACCCCGAGATCATGAGCTGAGCCAAAGGCAGGTGTTTAACCTTAAGACTGAGCCACCCAGCCGTCCCAGCACTCAATTCACATTTATGGAGAAAATGAGATGTTCCCAGGCTTTCAGAGCGTAGAAGGGCTTGCTCACTAGTGGGCCCTGTGGTCTCTACTTTTGGTGGTAATTGTAGCTGGAGGCAAAGTTAATCCCAAATACCTGTTCTGTACCTTTTTACTTCCAATAAGACAGGTACAGAAGTAGACATATTTTCTACCTGTTTTTGTTATTATTGTTGTTGTTTAGCAATTTTCTGTTTGTTATTGACTGTTACTTGAAGTTCCTTTCAAGGTAACAGATAAGTCAGATGTGGTCTCGATTTTCTCTTACAGTTTGGCTGGACCCATGTAACATTACTGATTGTTGTAACTCAGTCACATCTCGTTATCCACAACCTCTTTGAAGGAATGATCTGGTGAGTGATGTCAGTGTGGGAGATTTCCCTTTTATTTTGTGGGTTTTCTCATGTCCAAGTAGACTGAGAACCCCTGCTTACCTTTTAAGCCAGGGGTTCTTGCCTTGACCTACGTCAAAGTCCCATGCAGGGGCTGGTTACAACACAGAGCACTGGGCCTCACTCATGAGTTTCTGCCTCAGTAGATACAATAATGAGAATTTGAGTTTCTAGTAAATTCCCAGGTGATGCCGCTACTGCTGGTCAGGACCTATACTTTGAGAACCGATGTTCTAGACTAACAAGTACATGGATAATTAAAGAATCAAAGACAATGCTAACTGTATAGCAACAGATTTGAAAAACTAAAGGAAAATGTCATGATCTAGTAAAATGTAAACTACCAAAAGTCATAAAGAAGAAAACTTGAAAAGATCACTAATTATGGAAGAACTTGGAAAATCGCCTAAGAATCCACACCTGGGAAAAAACAACCAATGATAATAGCAGAGTTTTATACCCCTTGATACTGAAGCTGATAAGCTTAGGGAGGTAGAAAGAAGAATGTTAAACTGATCTCTTCAATAATTACAGATAAACCATTGTAAATAAAGTATTAGCGAATAGAATCCAGCCATGTGTCAAAAGCACCATATACTCATTACTTAGTAACTGATTTTATTCCAGAAATGCAATGGTTTCAGCAGGAAATCTGTCATCATTTATGGAAATCAGCAGGCTGACTGAGGAAGCTGGATGATCTTGGTAAAAGGTGAAGGCATATCCTAGTCTATATGAGAGGGTACTGAAGTGTTGTGCTTAAGACCCCAGACTGTGCTCTGTTTCCAGATCTCAGAATGAGGGTATAGTAATACTCACCTCCTGAGGAATAAATTAGTAAATATATGTAAAGTGCTTAGAACAGAGACTAGCTCATATAAACGTTGGCCTTAATGACATTTAAAACAATGATAATAATGGTCTGGAGAGGCACGCAATCTTTCCCCTTCTTTCAGTTTTTTGTTAGGTAATTCTAAGGAATGGCTCCTGATAAGTCCTTATCTAGGGCCAAATATGCCACTTGTTTCTACAGTGAATCATATTGAAATCTCTGGTTATTGGTTTTCATGGTTTACCTACAGGATGTAACTGCAGATGTAGAAAATATGAAGAGCATAGAATATGTGGCTAGGAGCGTTGACAAAGGAGATACTGTGCAGGGCTGTGAGGGTACAGATGCTCCCTTAACAAACAGAAAATATTGCCTCTAGTTGATGGGCCAGGAAGTCAGAGGTTTACATATATAAGGTTAAATACAGAGCTTTAAATTAGAGGACGTTTTTTAAAAAGAAGTGGCAGTCAAAGAGTGGAGAGCAAGGAGAACAGAAGGATATAAGAGTGGAAATGGCCTTTTCATGGTGGGGATCAGCAGGCAGGGGAGGGGGGGTGGGCAGCCAAGGAGATAGCTGTGTGGGTTGTGGTTCTGCACTCAGCGTAGCCCTAGGGAGAGGGAATGCTCCCGAGAGCTAGTCATAAACTGTTCACCAGAAAAGTAGATAAATTATGAAATAGACCTGAAATACTCAGGAATGAGTAAAAGTAGTTATTTTGAGGGAATGGAGATAGGGATGGGGGAAACAAGTAAAAGTTTCTCTTCTTTACAGTTCAAATTTATATAACCCCATGCATATATTACTTTATAACCAGAAAAGAACAAATGGCATTTTATAGAACCCCACCTCCATTTATTTAGGAGCCATTCGGTAAAGATTGGAATGTCTGCTGTGTGCCAGGTACTAGATATAGCTTGTCTGGTATTTTGTTTCTTTCTAGCTTAAAGTACTCACAGGTTATTTTGGTGCTGGAATTAATGAATGGCATTGTTTTGTAGACAGCTGAGGTATTGTAGTCTGGGCAGAGTTGATTTTTACTTTGGTTTATTCCCTAGGTTCATTGTCCCCATCTCTTGCGTGATATGTAATGACATTATGGCCTATATGTTCGGCTTCTTCTTTGGTCGGACCCCACTCATTAAGGTAAGGTGTTGCCCTCACATGAGATGTTGCTGTGCAGGTAGGGTGGTGCTTCCCCTAGAGTAGATCAGCCTGGGGCAAAAGAGATCCGCTTGTGTGACTGTCTTCCTGTCATTCTGGAGAAAGTTTGGCAATAACTTAGTTTTAAGAGGAAAAAGCCAAAGGAAGACAACTATTCATAGAGGGAAAAAAAGAGCTAACAGAGAAAATATCTTTATAGGCTATATCGGCACATTTTTGGGACTTGGATTTAAATTTGAGTGTTGTCATTTAATTAGTGTACTATTTTATAATACAGTTAAACTATTTGAATGACCAACTGGGACAGAAAGGAAACTGAGGGGTATCAGGCCAGGAACTAGGAGACCAGGCATGGGGTTGTTTTGGAAGGGAAGGGGCTTAACAGAAAGAGGTGGGGTTTTTTATTGTTGTTTTGGGTTGTTTCTGTTTTTTTGTGATGGTGGCAAGGTTTTAAACAAGTAATCGTTCCCAAAGCCAGTTGTCAAAATGCCCTTTGTTAAGAATTTGCTTTCTGTCCATAGCTGTCCCCGAAGAAGACCTGGGAAGGCTTCATTGGGGGCTTTTTTGCTACCGTGGTGTTTGGCCTTCTGGTAGGTGGTGGTTTCCTGCTGGGTGGGGGCGGGGACAGAGACCTCACACCCTCCTTCAGAGCTTGTCTAGGGCTAGGGAACGTGTTTCCTGAGGTCCAGGACTCTGTCCCGCTGAACAGTAACCTGCCCCCTGAGGGGCGTGAGCATGGCCTGCTCTGTAACTGGCCCGGGTGGAGCCAGCTGTCCTTGATCTTCCAGTTTTCAAACGGTCTTGGCAGCTGCGGAGCAGGCCCAGTGCACCTGCACTGCCCTCGTGCTGAGGCACGGCGACGCTCCGCAGGTAGCATTCTTGTCCGCTCATTGGATATTTCAAGGTTGACTGGTTGGCGGCCTAGAGTAGGAGGGGAGGTGGGCTCTGCCACTTCCGCTGAGGTTCTCTCCCATGTGTGCCCTGTGGGAGGAGGATGATCTTCCCACCTTTCTGGAGCATTCCTTGCCTCGGACTGTCAGGCCAGCCTTTCTCCTGGTTCAGGGGTGTCTAGCCGTCCTCCAGTACTGATCCTCTTACTTCATTGCTCTTCTGCCTTCTTCATCTGGGCTGGCTGTCTCTCACTGTCCCGCTCCCTGACAGTCTGCCTCCGGTTCAAATGTAATTAGGGGATCCTGAGAAAAAGGGATCGTAGTTCCCCTAAATGGGGAGAATCTTCTTATAGCTCTTTGCCCAAACACCTTCAGGTCTTTCCTGGATTTCGACCTGGTTGTTTGGGCAATTATGTGTAAAGCCTCAGCGGGCCAGGAACCGCCTTTTAGATCTTTTTCCAAATTCAGGCAAAATACTCCTGTGGGGAAGCATGAACCTCTGATTTAGTGCCCAGCTCCCAGTTAGCAGGGTGCTAGGCACTGTGAGGGACGCAGCCAGACGCCGTGTGTGCCACACAGGCCGGCTGGCTGGGCCTTGTCTCTTGTGTCCGACTCTGCTCTTCATCCTCAGCTGTCCTACGTGATGTCCGGGTACAGATGCTTTGTCTGCCCCGTGGAGTACAACAATGACACCAACAGCTTCACGGTGGACTGTGAGCCCTCGGACCTCTTTCGTCTGCAGGAGTACAGCATTCCTGAGGTGATCCAGTCGGCCACTGGCTTGGTATGTGCCACTCACGTTGGGCAAGCTATCCCTGGTTAGGTAGTGACTACAGAGAGAGAAAGCCCTCTTTCCACCACTGCCACTCCCTCAGAAGAAGCCCAGCTTCCTCTCCTCACAGTGCACAGGCCCCAAGATAGAGACTCGTTCAAGTCAGCTAAGGGTGAGAGCAGAAAGACCTTTCATCTCACTTCAGTTTGTTTAGACCAGTGGTTCTCAAACTGGGGAACCCCGAGATCCTTGCAGGGGGCCTGTGAGGTCACGGTTCTTTTCCTAATAATATAATGACATTATTTGCCTGTTTATTTTGTTCACCTCTGCTGTGAGTGGTGTAAAAGCAGTGGTGGGTAAGCCTGCTGATGCTCTAGCATGAGTGAAGGCAGTGGCAGCAAACTGGACTAAGTCGTGGGATTCTTCACACCGCACCCTCACATTACAGTAGGCCAGCTCCTCTTTGGAGTGTCTTGATGAAATTATAACACGATTCATTTTACTAAACCCTGACCCTTGAATACATATCTGTGTAAACTCTTGTATACCCAAATGGAAAGTATGCCTGAACATTTCTGCTAAATACTGAAGTCCAGTGCTTACCTAAGGGAAAGCGCTCGTGTACCTGTTTGGGTTATGAGCTGAGCTAGCTGCCTTTTTTTGTTTGTTTGTTTGTTTTTTAACTTGAAAAGAACTGACAAACTATGGTTTTTTCAGCCTTGTATATTTGGTAAAAATTTTTCTTGAAAATGAACGAAGGGAGCCTGTCACTTCAAGGAGAACCCCTGACGGTGATTGTTACTGGTGATAGAATTTGACTTCCAAGTGAAAATTAGTACTTTGGAAAGCATGTACCTGTCTCTGGAGCTTGAAGCTTCCTAATACTTCAAAGCTTTGTGGATTAGAGCTTTTTTGTTTGATTTTTTTAATAGTGATTTTAACATACGATCTTTTGAAATTGTTTATAGCAAACTACGTCTACACTTGGAATAGTTACATAACTTGGTGAACTCTCATTTTCTAAATGGCCAGTGCACGGTGTTACAACTGTCAGGTGTGGGTCAGAGATCCAGTCAGAGTGCAAGACAGACCAACGGATTTTAATGTTAGGAGCACAAAATGTTCATTCGTAGGCTCTCAAATTCAGCACGAAATTTTTAAGAAACTACCACTTGTCAAGTTCTGGGGTAGTGTCAGAGCAGAATACCCATAATTCTCTAAAATACTCCTCCTTTTTTTCAGCCACTTAATTTGCAGAAGGCTGCATTTTCCCCACATACCTCAACTCAGACATCATACTGCAACAGACTGAGTGCATTATACCGAATGTCCTCTAGTAAGCTGAGCATTAGAGATTTGCAGACAGAATCCAGCTTTCTTACTCATTTTGTTTTGGGAGGGAAAATAGAGTTCATTTCGTAGTTATTTATGTTAACTGGCATCTTGACTGATTGCATGTCTTCTCCTCAGACAACAGTCTGGATGTACCCTTTCCAGATCCACAGCATCGCCCTCTCCACGTTTGCTTCGCTCATCGGCCCCTTTGGAGGGTTCTTTGCAAGTGGATTCAAACGAGCCTTTAAAATCAAAGTAGGAAAACCCTCTTTTCTGTTCCTCTCATTGTGTCCCAGCCTGGTCTTCTCCTGTCCCACCCCATCAACCACCACCTCCTTCAAAACACCAAGCTGTAAATACCAGGCTATAAACCCTGACTACTAATGCGTGCTCTTCTTCACCCATCGGTGGGATTTAGGCTGGTGAATGTAAAGTACGTCGTTTCCGGGGAGCCTGGGCGGCTCAGTTGGTTAAGTGTCCCAACTCTTGATTTCAGCTCAGGTCATGATCTCAGGGTCCAGAGATCAAGTTCCACATCAGTCTCGGCACTCAGCATGGAACCCGCTTAAGATTCTTTCTCTCTGCTCTTTGGCTGTTCTCCCCTTTGCCCCCCTCCACTCCCTCTGTCCAAAATACAATAATGACATTGTTTCCGAGAAAATTCAGTATAGTTGACCCTTGAACAACACAGGGGTCAGAGGCACTGATCCCTCCCCTCTGCCCCCGTCCTCCCGTGCAGTAGAAAATTCATGTTTAACTGTTGACCGGGAGATAACAAACAGTTGATTAACACATATTTTGTATGTTATACATATTACAGACTGTATTCTTTTAAAAAAGTAAGCTAGAGGGAAAAATGTGATTAAGAAAATTAGAAAGAAGAGTAGATACATTCACATCACTGTACTGTATATACTGAAAAAAATTCACGTACAGGTGGACCTGTGTAGTTCAAACCCCTGTTCGAGGTCACCTGTAGTTGGATTCTCAGTTTATTTGTTCATATACCTTATATCTTTCTTCAGAAGAAACATTCTATCATTAGATCGTGTCCTATTATACCCTCAGCATTTGAGCCAATACTTCTTGCTCTCTGTTGCCCTTACCTACTCAGGCAGTGGCTGGGCACTGAGATGGGACCGTAGGGGGTGGGGTCGGCCAGCCCAGGTTTGCCAGTCGTGCCCCTGCGTCTAACAGGACTTTGCCAACACCATTCCTGGCCACGGAGGCATCATGGACCGCTTCGACTGCCAGTACCTGATGGCCACCTTTGTCAACGTGTACATTGCCAGTTTTATCAGGTACGGTGCCTCTCCTCTGAACCAAGTTGGTGGGATTTTGAATGTGGTGAAATTCTAGAAGTTTAGCTACAAATCAGTGGGAGTGAAAAGCATCCCAAACATGACGCAGTTTTCAGTTGCCACTCTGTCTGGATTCTCTGAGGGTCCCCCTGCCCTGCACGAGTAGGCAGTCCGCAGGGGACAGCAGCCACTTGGATAGTCAGGCCCTAGAAGCTGCTGGACCCCCACTCAGCACTGCTTCCTCACGTTCTCTTCCAGGGGCCCCAACCCAAGCAAGCTGATTCAGCAGTTCCTGACCTTGCGTCCAGATCAACAGCTGCACATCTTCAACACCCTCAGATCTCACCTGGCCGACAAGGGGATGCTGACAGCCGCCACGGAGGATGAGTAGGGGCCCTGGGGCCGAGACGGCAGGAGCAAGCGGAGCGAGGGGCTGGGCGCTAAGGCAAAGCCCCCCTGGTGTGACTCAGTCAATGACAAGGCTTCAATTCACTGTCTTTTTTTTTTTCTTTTTTTTTTTTTGGTAGAGTGTCTTTTATTTCTGGGTTTTCAAAACAATCTGTATATACATTCTCTGTGCTTATGATTTGGGTCGTGGGTAAACTATAGCTTTGAGTTGGAAAGAAGTCACTGGGGTCAGACCATTGGGGTTTTTTAAACAAAAGTCCTCTCACCTGGAAGCCATTGTTGCCCTCCTGGGGTCTATCTGCTTGGTGCTTCTTGCTCCCAAGCTAGAGCTTCTGTTGCTGGGCTCGATCAGAGATTGGCTGTTCATCTGTGGCTGACCAGTTCAGGGGCCCTCCCTGGCCTGTCCTTGTAGCTAGCTGCCCCCGAGCTGGGAAGAGGTACACGGCTTGGAGGCCTTTGCTCCCGGAGAGCTTTCATCCGGGCCTCTGGAGAATCCCTGCCCCGGAGTGACGGGACAGTTGCCTTCTGTCTGGAGGGACAAAGGGTGATTAATTAGATAAACATTCTACCCACAAGGTCCTGTGGCGCATGAGCGCTGCTTTATGACATGGGTTCACCTTACTTCATCACAGACTGAAAGAAGACTGAAAGTCAATATTTTTTTTCAGGAAGCACGAGAAACTATTTATGATAGTCTGAAAAAGTACACTGTAATATTTCAAGTGTATGCAGTAGAACATACCGTCATGAGCCCTTCCCCAGGTTGTCGGCTCACGTGGCTCCTCGTGGGCAGTCCAGCGAACTGTGTCTTTTCAGGGCCCATACCGTTCATGTTTGTGCTGTAGACTTGCTGCTGAATCCTTCCCGGGGGGCTCTCCTGTTAGGCAGGGAGCAGGGAGCTTCTTGTTCACGGCCCCTTCGCCTGACCGACCGCCCTCGTAGCTGCTGTGTTGTGTATATCCCACTCTTAAGGCAAGCGTGTACCTGTGTGTGTGGCTTAAAACTCACTTCTTACAGTGATGACAGTTGTACCATGACTTCTTCACTGAAACCACAAAGTCCTGCTTAGAACTCTGGAAACCTAACCTGATTAGAGGTGTGACTATTCTGAAAATTACATGCACACTTTTAAAAAAAAATATATATATATATATAATGTGACCAGTTTAAATGTAGTTTGTATTTTATTATTGAGGGACCTTTTTTTCTTTTAAACTGTGATCCCCCTCCCCCCGCCTGATCATAGGAGTGATGTTGACTCTGGGGAGACAAGTTCTTTGTCAGGACAAGAAGCAAGGGAGGCTAGGAGAGAGAACTTGGAGCCCAGATGCATCGGTTACTTCGTGCCATGCTAGTTCTCTTTGCCAAATGAGGGTGTGGTGACCTTGCTTCAGCACCTTGGTCCACTCCTGGTGCATTCTGCTTCTGTTCAGCCAGCCGTCCTGCTTCTCTGAAGGCTCACAGTCAGCTCGGCAGGCCCCTTTTGACATCACAGCTCACGGTCACTGCGTGGCTCCGCCCACGTGTGCAGCCCTGAAACGTCTTTCCTCCTCTGAGCTTGTACTTCTCTTTCAGCACACGGCTTTCCTGATTCAGGGCTGAGGGCCCCTTCAAAACAAAACGTGTTTTTGTGTGGGGTGTCCATTCTGGCTGGATGACCTTGGGCAGGACACATCCCTCTCTGGGTCCTCGTGTTCTGGGCACTCCCCTAATTCCAGTATTCCGTGATTCTGCCTGAGCAAGTTCATGTCACCAGAGACTACTTGTGGGTATCGAGTCGTGTCCTGGGCACCCAAAGAGCAAGAGCTCTCAGGCCATTTCCAAATGCTTGTCTTTGAGAGGAGTCAGGATCTCACCAACAAATCCTAAACAGTGGAGGTCATTAGTAACAAATCTCGTTTTCACATTGAAAAATGGACCTGGTTCCTGAAACCAGAGACAGAAGGGGTTGTCTCTGTCGCCTTGTTGTGGGCCTACAGTGGGGGCCTTGGTGGCTGGGGCCCAGCAGCCCTTGAATAGGGCCATCTTTGGGATCAGCGTGCCTGGCACAATCCTTTGTGGAAGGAAGTGGATACTGTGGAGGGGGTGGGGGTGGCTCTGGCGTCCTGGGAGACTGAAGCTGGATGCTCATGAGAGCTCTTAGCAAGAAGCCCAGAGGGTCAGCTTCGGTTTTATCTTCTGTTTTCCCCACATGCTTTCTGGTCAAGGAAGAGGAATTTCCTAGCCTAGTGGCCAGGCAAGCAAAGCCACCTTGTGTCTCTAGCTACACTGTGTCTTTCTTTCTCCCATTTATTGAGATATTTCACTGTACAGACAAGATTGCTAGAGACTATTTTAGCATAGCCCTGTGCAGATCTTCATGAATGGCATAACTTGTTTCAGATCCATTTGTGTGTGTGTGAGAAATAAAATGTGACAAACTGCGTGCTGTCCCTTGTTGTGACTTCAGTTTCTCCCTTCCACGTGCGGTTTGATGTTTCCCACTGTTTTTTTTTTTTTTTTTAAAGATTTTATTTATATGACAGAGAGAAACACAGCCAGAGAGGGAACACAAGCAGGGGGAGTGAGAGAGGGAGAAGCAGGCTTCCCGCCGAGCAGGCAGCCCAATGTGGGACTCGATCCCGGGTCTCCAGGATATTGACCTGAGCCGAAGGCAGTTGCTTAACCAACTGAGCCACCCAGGTGCCCCTCCCACTGGTTTTTGCATCATAAATATCATGCAGTCCTGGTTTAGAGACTTTTGTTTTCTGCTCTGAATCTTCCACTTTCACCTCGGGCAGGAGCGCTGAGCACCTTCTCGCGGGAGCGGGAGCACTTCCCTGGGGTCGCAGGGCAGGGCCAAGCCTCACGCCGCCTTGCTCACCGGGACAGGGGGACAGGGATCGTTGCTAGCCCCACTTGCTTTTGTGAAAGTGGTGTTAAGTGTGTCAGGAATTCTGCAGCATCTGGTCCGGTCCTCAAGTTGAGGAGGCCTGACCTGACTTGTGCATGAGGTTGGAGCTTTGGGAGGGAGCTGATGAGCAAGGTTGTCATGGAAACCAGGGAGCGTCTTCAGAGGGCTGGGCCTGAGCATCCTCTCTGGTGACTGCTCAGGGGATGCCTGAATCTTTTCCCCTTACGAGCGCTTGCCATCATCTTAGCCATCCTCAGTGTTGAGAAAGTACATGTGCATGGTTTGCTTCTGAGAGTGAAACCCCTCTGGCAGCCTGGACCTTGTTTGGTGTATTATATTTTGTCTGTTCCATATTCTGAGCATATTAGTAGCTACACTGTAATTATAGTTAAGATGTATTTATTCTTAGTGTTTTCTATATTCTGTATTTCTATTTTGAAAACGTATGTCTGAAGTTAGTGTCTCTTTCACTTTTAGATGGGGTGAAATGTCACATTTCATCGTATACAGGTGGATTTTGGAGCCATTTTCTTGGTATTTATTTATTTATTTTTGTCCTTACTGGACTTCTTCTCCTGTAACTTGACATATCTTTGGAATCTTCCTGTATACCCCATTTTATTTTATTTTTATTTTATTTTATTTTATTTTTTAAAGATTTTATTTATTTGACAGAGAGAAACACAGCCAGAGAGGGAACACAAGCAGGGGGAGTGAGAGAGGGAGAAGCAGGCTTCCCGCCGAGCAGGAAGCCCGATGTGGGACTCGATCCCGGGTCTCCCGGATCATGACCTGAGCCGAAGGCAGTGGCTTAACCAACTGAGCCACCCAGGCGCCCCCTGTATACCCCATTTTAAAGGAGATGAAACAGACCCTGCTTTGAGTAAGCTAGTCACTCAGTTGGCTAGAGGCTGATCCAAATGGATCCTTGAGTTCAGACCTTCCAAGTGTCTGTGAGTCCTCAGCAGGCTCAGAGGCACCCCTGGTGTTGATGGGGGAGGGCAGAGGGGGATGTGAATGACCTACTGCTCAGAAAACTCAGCAATGACCTTGCCCTGTAAGGAACCTGCCCTAGGTCAATGTCTAAGCAGGTGGCTTTTCATTACTCTACCAGATGTAATCTGTCATTGCTGGAACCTCTTCCTTTGTCCATAGTATCCTCAGCACCATCGTGATCTTTCAGACTAACTGTGCCCACCTTCCTTTCCCGTTTTGGTGATGTGCTGAGTAGTAGGTAGAGTGGTGAGGGGGTGGTTTCACTTGGACCCCGGGTTCCTGTTCTCCAAAGTCAGGGAGGGGAAGGAGGGCTAAGAGGAGGATGTCGAGGTGGCTGTGTAGGCATCACAAGATGGTAAACCGTCGGCCGACTCACTGTGCTTGTCTGTGGCAGGGGCTTGAAAGGAGCAGCTGGAACAAGCCATCAGCCTCCCACAGAGAGGGGCTAACTCTGTCCTTAACGTGGCCAAAACGAACTTCTCTTTCCCGCGATTGCTGTCCACGCAGTTGCCCGGTTTCCAGTTTTTGAGGACATTTGCCACTCCCACTGGCTGACTTGGTTTCCTTTGTTGGGTGAGGACCTGATGGCCTGACCTGCAGAGGGTGGTACACTTTGGACCAAGTGATGATGAGTGGAAGGTCTCCTCTAGGCCCACGTCCTCTTGGTCCCAGACTCTGCTCACTCATATCCTTGCAGAAGGCAGCCGTCTTCTCAGTGAGGAGCGGAGTCCCAGCTGCTGACTGCTTGTACCACTGGATGGTGGCCCTGTCTTTCTGTTCTTCCTGGCTCTGCCCTGCCACCCCCCCCCCCCTTCAGGTTGACCAGCAGTGACCTTACTTACCTGGGCTCTCAGCTGGGTAGAGGCAATTCTTACCTGGGGCTGTCTCCGGACTGGGTGAGACTTTCACCAGTTTGTATGTGGACTGAGTTTTCAAGGGCAAAGAGATCATGGCTGTGAGGGTCTTCTGGGAGGTATACTTTGGATGCTTAAGTGTTAGGGTTTGTAGAACATGTGGGAGATTTATAAGACTGGGGCAGAATATAGGATCTTATGGCCAGTGGATTTCAAATCTGTTGGCCATTTGAAGACCCTGTCCCATTTCCTCCCTCTCTCTACCAAATGCCTGTCTACTGAAGCTCCTTTTTATCCTTGAGCCAATAAGCTACCAGCAGTGTGTTTATTAATAATAATTGCAATAATAGTCATAGTGCTTAATATGTGCCAGGTATGGTGCTAAGGGCTTCCATACATTATCCCTTTTAATCCAGAAAACAACCTTTGATTAGGTATTATCTCCATTTTATAGGTAAGGAAACTGAGGCACCATGACAGGCTGATCTCAGTGGCTAAGGAGATGGACTTCTGGCTCAAATAGCCATAGGTTTGGGCTCACGGGAGTGCTGTGAGGATTTTATGAGATAATGCTTGAAAGCATTTAGCACAGTGCCTGGCACACAGTAAGCGCTCAATAAATGCTAGTTATTTTTGTTGAACTCAGCGAGTAATTTGGACCCAATTTGGTGTAATGCCGGAGACTGGGTTCGTAGTCACTGCACTGTCACCAGCCCCGCACGCAGCCGGGATGTTCACAGTCCGGAAGATTGTGAGAGAAGCGATCCAACCTTAACACCCATCTACAGCATCTGGGTGCGCCATACTTCTCTTTCCTTTTGTCAGGCTGGCCTTCTAAATGGCCATGAGGATGGTCTGAAATTCTCCACTCTTAGCTGGAATGGTTTCCTTGAGGTCTTGCCTACTTCCTGTTGCCCCTGGTCTGGGCTTTCCTTAGAGAAGGAAGCCGTTACTTCCTGCCTGATCACGTCTCCATTTCATGAGAGGGGAGGGCCTCTGACTCACTCCAGGTCCTATTTTCCGTTGCCCAAGGACTGTACTCTTTGCACGGAGCTCAGGGGCTACGGCTGTTCCCTCTATGGGGGGGACCTCTCGGGCGAAAAGAGCAGCCTTCTGTGTGGCGGATTATCGTACCGACAGAAGCCTGAAAGCTCTGCCCAACCTTGACAACACAGCCAGTCAGGAGCCTGTGCTTCAAGCTTTCTTACAAGTATGAGTGGGCTAGAAGCAGGTGACGTCTCGAGGATAGATGGTGTGGGATGTTCCCCTTGGACTCTGGGTTAGCTAGAATCAAGGTTAGTTTAAAGGATCAAATGGGTATGTGATGAATGAAGGGAAGCAGGCACTGGATTGTGTGAAAAATCTTTCACTTCATTTTCCAACTAGAGATGGGGACTTGGGGAGGGCATGCATGTGAGGTAGAGGGTTTTTGCTTTGGAGAAATCTAGCTGACAGAGAATCCACGAGACTTTCAAGCCAGTGGACTAATGATAACAGAACTACCAACTGAACATGGACTGTTTCCTGAGTGTTGGTGGAGAATGAAGACCAGACTCAAAGGCCCATTGTATATAAAGAATGGTTTCTCCCCTTCAGTCGAATAATGAGTCCCGACTATGACAGGAAGCAGGAGACGGTGGTTGTGGAAGCGTCAGGAGGCAGCTGCTGTGACAGGCTGGTCCTGGCTTGCCCTCACGCCCCTCTGCACCAGCGTTTACCAGGCCTGGCACTTCTTCCTTTCCTGTTGCCGCTGACGGACCGAGGCTGCTTTCTGTCTTTAGAGAAGTTGCCCTCTCAACTGCGGACAAGGGCCCTCTGGTCATCAGGCTGACGATGCCCCTGTGTTGGCGTCCCAGGCATTGGGCAGAGCCTGGCTCCTTGCAGCCTTTTCCTGTATGTGCTGCTCAAGGGCTTTAGGTGGGCTTGGCCACCAGGTGATTGTGTCTCTGATCTCATCCCAATTGCTGTTTTTGCCCTTGGCTCCTGGAACGCGTCTGGTTGTCACCTCCATTCGGTTCCTGGACTGGGCTTGCTGCCTTGGTGCCTAGAGACACCAGAATAGGAAGGGAGTTAAGAATATTTTCTAGTGGGCAGAATGTGTATACATGTTTTCCTAAGAGTGTCCTTTGCGTGCTGCTTCGTTTTCATACACAGCGTTGTGTTGCTACCTTATGTCCCACAGGCTGGGTGTCTGGGAGCTGGCTAGAAAGAGAAAGAGCTGAGCAGACATCAGGGCCAATAAAACTAAAGGACTTGGAGCCAAGAGAACAAGTCAGGGCAGGATGCAGAGATGGGGGTTTTCCAGCTAGAAGATTGCTGAGGAGCCGCGGGGGCAAAGAGGCCAGGAGTCCCGCAGCTGAGGACGGATGGACAGAGACCAGCCCTGTGTTTTGTGGGTGTGGGGAGCCTATCCAGGAAGACTCAAAGCTTGTGGATTATGGACTAGCTTCTGGAGCTGACACTGATACCAGATTTCAATTTTTATTGATGTTTAATACTTTCCAAAAGAGGAAGGGAAAACCAAAGTGGGCGAGGTAGGAGGCCCCTGGGGCCCTGGGAGCTCTGTGTTGGGTGAGTTGGGAGCAGCTGTGGACCCGCTCAGGTCTGTGTGCCCTGAGGACGTCTTTCACGGAAAAGCTCCCCAACAGAGAAGGGGCCTCACCACCCCGACCGGGGAGTGTGAGGCAGTCACCTGGGGCTCGTCACCAACCCGTGTCTGCCTCCCAGGGCTTAGCCTGGATGTACCCTGCCCCCTCGAGGTCAGTGTCTCTGCCCCTCCCCTTGTGTGGTGCGAGTCAGTGGTCTTGCACGGACAAGCCGGGTACTGACGTTCGGTTCCCGGCCCTCAGGCACGGGTGATCTTGGAGCAGCTCTTGGGTGTGTGTGGAGCCCACTGGACAGTCCCCGAGGCCTCCCCAGATCGGTGTGTGTCCGTGTGCTGCCGCCGTGCCCTTTAGCTGGCGTGGGGGCGCCTGGATTCACCGCAGCTGGCCTCTGTGTGCCATCCGGTCTGTGTCGAACAGCACGTGTAGGTTCTTTCTCAGTGCAATTCCAGAACGTCCTATATTGTACGTTGGGAAGTATTTACCTTATTTATATACCTGAATGTTCCTGTTACACAAATAAACATCTATTAAATTCTGCATTGCTTGTGGTTTCTGCTGGGGGAGGAGTGCCTTTTGAAGGCCGCGGTGCCTAAGGACTTGGCTCGAGGAAGGGCGGTTCGTGTGGAACCAGCACCCTTTCCCACAATGCTGCCGACCACTGCCTGCTTCGAGAGACACTCTGCCCTTGGCTTCGCAACCTCCTCTCTTGGCTTTCCTTCTGCTTCCCTAACTCTTCAGCCACTTTTCTGAGTATCTCCGTCCACCCGTCCGTCCCTCCGACCGTGGCACTCTGCCCGAGGCTCTATTCTCCCCACCACTGCAGTCTGTCCATGTTCTGACCCACCCCCGGGGCTCCGATGACCACACTCACCTCCACGATTCCCAGGTCTGCATCCCTAACCCGCATGGGCTGTGAGGCCTCTTCATGTGGACTTTGCACGACCAAACCCAGACCCTGGCTCTTTATCCACACGTGCCCCAGTCCAGTGCTGTGTTCCACAGAGTTCTGTTCCAGGGCCGGTACCTAGGAGCGATCTCATCAGTAGGCACGGTCTGCCTGTTCTACCTTCGTCCTGTCTGCCTGTCGGCTCTTCACAGCCTGCGTACCCCCGCCACCCCGACCCTTCCTCTCCAGCTGCGGCAAGCTTTCTCTGCTCGGTGCCCTCCTGTGGCCTGAGGGCCAAGGAGAGGCTTGTTCGGGAGTTCCCCAGTCTGTGCCCTCTGACCCCATACCTGGGCCCTGTTCTCTTGTAACCATGCTCCATGCATGTCCCTGGTTTGTCCCAGCCACTCTCAATGACTTGCCCCGTGCTGTTTCCTCTGCCAGATTTCTCTTTCCCTCTCCCGCTGGTTTCCTCTACCTGCCTAAGTCCTCCTCACCTTACTGTCCCACCCCAAGACTCTGCTTTCCCAGCAAGGCTGTGGGCCTGGTGGGGGTCGTGGAGGACACCCCGAGTTTGCAGTCCTGGGGTCCTGTGGGTGAGCCGCACCTGAGTTAGCACCTTGGGCTGGTGGGACCTCCAGCATTTGCCTTTTGCAAGGGTCCCCTGCCTTTCTCGCCCACAAGGACCCTAAGTGGGGGGACTTGTGGAATGGATTGCTTCCCAATAGTCAAGGTGCAAAACATCTGAACCCAACAAACTCTCACTCCAAGCCATGGGTTTCCAAGGTTAATGGGAAACCTAACATTGGCTGTTTTCCCTGGCTGCCTGCCCCTCTGTCATACTGGGAGCCACAGGCTTGTGTGGTGCTGGAGAAATGGTGGGGGCCCCGATCTCCTGCCCATGTGCTGAAGGCTCTTGTCGTCCCAGCCTGTGAGGGCGATCTGCTCGCTCTGAGGAGGCCCCAGTCTCCCGGGGGCACCCCTGTGGTTGGGTCGTCTGCTCCTGATGTCCTTCCACCTCAGAGGCCCCGTGCTCGGGTCTGGATGGTTTCCACTCATTCAGCACACGCTCCTGCAGTGCCCGCTCTGCGCTTGGCCCGTCCGGACACTCGCGATGCAGCAACCAAGTCCCTGTCCTCATGCAGTTCATTTACGAGAGCATGGCAGACTGTGAAAAAGGTAATATGTTAGTTAGCTGGAGAAAATGCAGCCAGGGTAGGGAATGCGGTGGGAGCCGTTATGTTGAGTAGGGTGATCAAGGAAGCCCTTGCTACCCAGGTGGTGTTTGGGCAACTGGATACAATGAAGGGTGTGGGAGGGTGTTTGAGCAGGTGCACAGTGAAATGCAACATGTCCTCAAGGAGCTGCAGTGATGCATGGGGCAGGGTGAGTGGGGACAGAGGGGCAGGAGATGGGGTCCTGGAGAGGGGGGGTTATTATACAGGGCAAGGCCTTGACTTTTACTTTGTGCAAGATAAGAGCTGTTGGAGAGTTTAGAGCCAAGGAGTGATCTGATCTGATGTTTACTTTCAAAGTCACTCGACTGCTGTGCTAAGAGCAGATTTCAGGGGGCTGGAAGGAGGACCGGAGAGGGGGACACAGCAGCAGCTGAGGCAGCAGAAGACAGTGGCTCGATGTGGGAGGTACAGTGAGGAACGGCAACATCATTCAGAATTTGCTAGAGGATTCTACATGGTGTGGGAGAGGGATAAGGATGTCTATGGCACTGTTGGCCTGGGCAACTGCAAGAATGGTGTCACCACTGGGGCCGAAGAAGCCCGAAGGAAGACAAGTTTGGGGTAGGGGGTCAGGAGTCTGGTGTCGGGCACAGTAGGTCTGAAGCGCCTGTGAGATATCCACATGGCGATGTCCAAGCCAGGGGAGTGGCCAAGATGTGGAGATTGTTTCTGCACCAGAAGACGAGATGAGACCGTTGATGGGGAAGAGTTCAGGTCCAAAGTCAAGTCCTCTGTTTGTTGGTGTTCTGCACTTAGGGATCTGCTTCTTTTTAGCTAGGGCCCTTGCCTTCATCCCTTCAATGCGATGGTCTCATTCCTCAGGGAGTCTTAGACAGTCCGGCTATTGGGCCAGGATGAAGGGCTGGATGGAGTTTGTCTTCAGGTGGCCCCGCTCCCACCTGACAGCGGAAGTGACGGCTAACTTCCTCTTGGGAAGGGGACCAGAGTTTCAGGAGCGTGGGTGTCCTTTCCACGAGAAGGAGGGGAGCCATGATCTTTTTGGTTTTGGGGGAAGGTGGCAGAGGGAAACAAACAAGAGTGACTTCTATATTCAGATATTCGGTGGACAGGCCGTTGGGGTAGAAAACCCCAGAGAATGGACCGATGGCCTGACCATGATATCATCCCAAGCCATTTCCTCCCCATAAAGGATGTGGCTAGTTCCAAAATCAGCCAAAGCCCAGGTTGCTGTCAAATGGAATAAAATAAGGTCTCCATTCCCTTCATGCCTCTTTATTTTAACAAGAAAACTCAGCATACTTTCAGGGTCAAGTGCACGTCCATCCGAGACTAGGTTCAGGTTTAATTCTGATTTCTGTTTGAGGTGGACTGAAGCTGTTATTTCTACAGCAAACATGGGCCCCTCAGATCTTGTTCATGTGGTCCTGATTTCTCTGAGATTCAAAGATTCTAACTTTCTAAGCCAGTGATTCTCAGGCTTGGCTGCGCATTGGAATCACCTGAAGAACTCGAGAAAGAATGTCAGTGTCCAGACTGCACGTCAGACCGATGACCTCCGAATCCGGGTGTTTTAAAGAAATTCCCTAGGTGATTTCAAGGCTGAAAACCAGTGGTTGAAACTCCCTCTGGGAGGGTGCCCGCTGTCAGACACCAGCTCTCCCCCTACAGGTGGTCAGCGCGCTTTTGGGGGAGCATCTCCAGGGGAGAGCCCCAGGGTGCCCTGAGTTGAGCCTTCCGGATTAATCACTGGGTAGAATGACGTGCCCCCCAGCACCTCCCTCCTGAGCTCATTCTGTCTTCCTGCGTCTCAGAGACTGAGTCTGCTTCTATTTTGCTTTACAAATGCCCTCAGTGTCTGCTCTGTGCCCCCGGGCAGCCCTCTCCTTGCCGTCTGGCCTTCTCTTCTCAAGCTCCCCATCTTCTGCCCTTCTTTCTTCCTTACCAGAGATGCCTTCTGCCCCTTCCCTCTGCTAACCAGTGTCTGGACACAGACAGGCTTATCCTTTTTGAGGATCCCCTCTCGTTGCCTGTGGTTGTGTACGTGAGTGCCTTGGTGGGGCTGCACATGGGGTCCTGTGGGAACGGAAGACCCCTAGTAGCTAGCCCAAGTGGTAGCTTCTTCCTCCTCTCATCTCAAGGGTCTACGTATGCTGTACCTGCCATAGGATTGTGATTATCATCATGAAGAGGAACCCGGGAGGGAGCCCTGGGGGTCACACATTTGTGGTCTCCTACACACTCCATTGTCTCGGGAGAGCTGTGGTTGGTGGCTTCCTGAAGTTACAATTATTTAAATTTTTATTTGAAATATTTTTTAAAAATATTTTTATTTATTTATTTGACAGAGAGGGAGAGAGAGGGAGAGAGAGAGAGCACAAGCAGGGGTTATTGCAGGCAGGAGAGAAGCAGGCTCCCCGCTCAGCAAGGAACCCAACACGGGGCTCGATCCCTGGATTCTGGGATCATGACCTGAGCGCAAGCCAGTGGCTTAACCGGTGGGTGAAGCCACCCAGGTGCCCTTGAAATAATTTCAGATGTACAAAAAATAGTGTGAGGAATTCTCTCCATACTTCACCCAAATTCCTCAAATGTTAACTCTTTACCAATTTAATTATTCTCTCTCTCTCTCTCTCTACACACACACACACATACACACACACACACACACACACACACACACACCTTTTCAAATTGTTTGAAGTTATAGACATGATGCCCCTTTATTGTTATGCAACCTTATTTGAATTTAACCAATTATCACAATAAAGTTCTTCATAACAAAATAATAACATATCGTTTGGACTGACACAATTTGTCACTGTCAGTGGCTCTGTCACTCTGAGAATGAGAAATACCACTTCCCCCACCGTGCCCGCCCACCACTGTCACCACTTCCTGGTCAGGTGGAATCCCTTAGGCTGTGCAGGTGACCCGGTACCCAGCACAGTGGGGCAGTGCTGTCATGATCCCAGCAGAGGGCAGCCGTGAGTCACAAGTGAGGCCCAGGACTCCGCATGAGACTCTGGGTGGAATCCTGGTTCCGTAGCCACCAGCTTTGTGACTTGAAGGAAAACAATCATTCCGTTTCCTCCTCTGCCAGATGGAGATAGTTGAGCAAATCTGCAAATCTGCTTGTCCAGCACCCAGCACCTACTAAGCACCCATCAGAAACTTATTTGTGGTACTACCCCTGTGGTCCGAGAAGTGAATTTCTGGGGGATACAGGGGAAGGAGCTGGCACCTGTGCTCCACAGAAGGCAGGAGCAGGGCTGGACATCGAGGCTGGCTCACAGACCAGGCAGGGGGAACTGAAGTTATTACAGCAGCTGAATTACTGACCTTGGGCATCCCAAGGTCAGTGAGATCTGGAATTCTCCCTGGGATGCTGCCTGAGCATGTCCGGGTGCTGGGCAGAGTCCCCTGTGGTGCTCCAACCCCCCCTCCACGGAGGCCTTCACAAGTCCACAAAGGAGGCAAGGCTGGTCTTCTTTTCCACCGGGGCTGGGAGAGTGACCCACCGGTCTCCTGACTCCGTCATTTCCTGGTGTGACCCGATGTGACCTGGGGGCTTCGGGCAAGTTCTTCAAGCTTTCTGGGTGCGGGTAATGAGAGCCCCCGCCCCATCGCATTGCTGTGAGGGTGACATGAGTCACGACTTGGGAAGACCTTAGACTAGCTTCTGGCACATGGCACGTGTTCATAAATATTAACTCTTATCACGTCAGTGTTTCCCTCCCCCATTCTCTTCTGATCTGTGTGCTTGGCCTCTGCGTATCACCCTGGAGATGGCCCCCTGGGGGTGAAGGCCTTAGTGGGAAGGTTGGCCCTCCGTAGCTGGAACATTTCTATTGTCCCCAGTGGCTGCTCACACCGGATTCCCTATAGCCACCAGTCAGCCCCATGGGATTTTAAGCTGACCAAGGGCTCCCTACGCGTCCATTAGCTATTGCTGTAAACATACCAGGGAGCAAGGGAGCTATAAAGAGCAATAGGGCCATATCAGGAAGAAGAGGCTGCCAAACATGCCACGCTCTGAACACCAGTAGGAAGAAGTGCAGTTGACTGAGACGTGTCAGTTACGTGTGAATACGTGAATTCAGGAGGACACTTACACTCAATGGGTCACACTGAAGGATGCTAGTCAAGGAAATCTATTTCTAGAACTTGTAAACAAAGGGGCAGAATCAAGCGTGGACCCTGCCTTGTCTAAATAAATTACCCACGGGATCAAATACCTGCTGCATGAAGTTGAGCCAACTAGAAACCTAGGGAGCGATTTTGAAATTGATAGATAAAGGGAAAGAATTAAGAGCAAGGAAACAGACTGCACATCTGTGATCACTTGGCGTATGACCAAGGTTAGTGCAGCCTAAGGGGAAGGATGGTCTTTCCTGTATTTGTGGACCAGTTCCTCCTCCTGCTTCCTGGCAAGAGTCTCGCTGCTTAGCATAGGACAGAGGTGGTTATGGGGAGAGGGAGAGAACCGAAGGAGTGCACGCATAACTGCGTAAAGGGCGTGAGGACGTTTCAGAGGAGAAACACCTGAGACATGTCCCGCTTTCCCTCTCCCCGCGCTGCAAATCAGAACTCCTCGTAGTGGAGTCGCGCTCGTCTGGGAGCTGGGACGCCAGCCAGGGCTGACTGTTCCGTGCCTTTTCTGCCATCTCTGTTTTGACAGCCTCTCTCTTTCTGGCATTTGGTGGGCGTCAGCGTAATTAGGTCTGCAGAAATAACAGTGCTGCTTCTGCCCACTGGGTACGATTGATGTGGCTGTCATCTGCGTGTGTTCGGTTACTGCCTGACAGTGACTCCCCGTCTACAGGCTGGAAACCAGAAGGGCCGAAGGGAGAATCCAGGTGGCCCGTCCTTTAAGCAGTCGCCTTAGGTTGGGCTTCTCCAGGAGCAGACTCGGCGATGGGGAGGTTATTGAGAAGTATGTTCAGAACGTGCAGTTGTGTGGGAAGCAGGCGGAGAAGGGGGTATAAACCAGTGGGGTCCTGCCAGGGGGCAGCCGGGGCTCGATCCCCCTGCAGGAACCTGTGAGACTGTAAAGAGCACGCTCTTCAGAGTTAGCACCACCCCAAGGTGAGGAAATTTCTCCAGCCTGTTTTGTTCCTAGTTGAGGAAGAGAGCTTCCGGGGACATCAAATCCTGCAGCACACCGTACCCACTGTGCGGCGGGCTGAGAACAGGTCCACAGCTGGAGGCAGCCTGCAGGCCATGGGCCGCAAGCTCTTGCATAGGAAGCCATTGCATGCTGGGACGGTGAGGGTACAGGGGATACAGCTGGGGCCCCACAACAGCTTTCAGGGAAGACCTGGGCTGCCGGACCTCAGGCCGGGACTGGGAGGGCAGCAGACAGTCCCTCTAAGCATGACACGAAGGGTGCCATCGGGGCCTGTGGCAGTTCTGTGATTTGAGATCCTCAGGACTGATCGTAAACAATAGCAAAATAATTGTCATGACAGTTCCATCTCAATATATCCCACTCGTTTTTGATATTTCATTCAACTATTTTGTTCTTTAGAATAGCCATCTTTTTTTAAAAAATATTTTATTTATTTTTTTTGACAGAGAGAGAGATCACAAGTAGACAGAGAGGCAGGCAGAGAGAGAGAGAGGAGGAAGCAGGCTCCCTGCTGAGCAGAGAGCCCGACGCGGGCTTCGATCCCAGGACCCTGAGATCATGACCTGAGCTGAAGGCAGAGGCTTTAACCCACTGAGCCACCCAGGCACCCTAGAATAGCCATCTTGAATGTATCCCATGCAACTTTTGCAGAAAGTACGGGCTGGGTGTGGCCGATCTTTTCCACGAATTCATGCAGGCAATATCAAGATAATTATCTGGCTTTAATTTATTGATCCCTGACTCCTGGGGGTTTAGTCTATGGATTCTGGAAGGCAGCGCACATGCCGCACACCGATGCTGGGTGTTAGGGGTCGAAAGGCACCTCACCTAGTCTCCAACATCCAGCAAGGAGCGGCATCCAGTCTGGATACATCTGGGCACGAGGAGCCGACAACCTGTCTGCAGGACGGATCTTTTTCTAACTGGTGCCAAGTTACCATACGAGGTAATGGAAGCACTGTGTAGGGAAAGTGAGTTTAGAGAAGAAGGATTTATTTACTTATTTATTTTTATTGTTACTTAATTTTTTTCCCAGTCTTCCAAGATTCATTCCCCATTCCCCACACCCAGTGCTCCATGCAATAGGTGCCCCCAGTACCCACCACCAGGCTCTCCCATCCCCCCACCCCCCTCCCTCCAAGTCCCTCAGTTTGTTTCTGTGTCCAAAGTCTCTCTTGTTTCATTCCTCTCCCTAAATTACCCTACTTCCCATTTCCTTTCCTTCTCCTACTGTCCTCTACATTACCCCTGATGCACACATGTTAGTGAAGAAACCATGTGATACTTGATTTTCTCTGCTTGGCTTATTTCACTCAGCATAATCTCTTCCAATCCAGTCCATGTTGCTACAAAAGTTGGATATTCATCCTTTCTGATGGAGGCATAGTACTCTATTGTATATATGGACCACATGAGAAGAAGGATTTATATCCACAGTGTGTCGTTAGATCAACCGTCGGGCCTCACGCGGCACTGTAAGGGCTGGTGTTCTGTGTGGACATGAAGATGAGTCCCGAGAGTTCTGGGAGCCGCGGTATTCCTCCCGCCTCAGTCCAAACGACACTGGCCCTTCTGAGGACATTTAACTGTTACCTTGAGAAGGAGTGGGAAGGAGGGGAAAGTCACACCAGCTGTCTTTAAGAACACCTTTTACTCCAAAACAATAGTAATAACAAATACCAAATAACCACACACTCCCTTTACACGAAAGGGCAGAGAGAAACCCAGGAGCCCAGCAGTGTGGGCCTCAGGGAGTCCGCAGTCTCAGCCAGCTTCAGGAGGGCTGTGGAAGTCACAAGTCCGTGCAGACTTTGGAGTCCCCTGCAACTGAAGATCCGGTGACAAGTGTGAGTTAGTTGCCTTGAGCGGTGTAACAGGAGAGTTGCCATCCGCACTCCCACTGCGGGCAAGGCACGGAGCAGACCTTCCATGGGGAAGGAAGTGAAAGTTCAGAGAGGGTCTTTGCCATGAGGAAAGGAACGAGGAGGAAGGAGCGAGGAACTAGCCAAATGATGCGACACCAATCCTCACCTCTCTGAGCCCATACCTTACACAGGCAGTGTCCACATCTGGCTCTCTTCTTGCTATGTAGGTTTTATGGCATGGGTACCTAGGACATCACTTCTGGTACAAATGCACATTTTACTTATACTTTCTCTTGAAAATGATGTACTTTGCATCCGATCTCTTCTCGCCCCTTGCTATCACTTTGTAATGAGCCACTCTCCTACCTGATCTCCCTTTCTCTATCCCTTTCTTCACTCTAGTAGCAACACAGCAGCCCAAGTGACCCAGCCCACTCAGATCCTGTCTGTCCTCTCCCAGAATCCTACAGGAGATTTCCTCTCAGTAAAAGCCAGAGTCCTTACAATGCCTGTTTGATCTGGCTTCATCTCCTCCTTGTATCCCCTGTATTCACTCTGTACCAGCCACACTGGCCCCCTGGAATAACACATCCTACCTCAGGGCCTTTGCACTTGCTGTTCCCTCAGTTTGGATTGCTCTTACTCCAGATGTCCACATGGCTCCTTCAGATCTTTATGCCAAAATGTCTCCTCCTTCATGGGCTTCATCAGTTCACCTGTCAAGCAGCATGCACACCTACCATATCACCCCCCATCCACTTGCCTGATATTTCTTTTTCCATAGTGCTCCTCACGACCTTACATACTACATGCTTTACTTATTTGTTAATTATCTCTCCCGCTTGAGGATGAGATTCCTGAGGGCAAAGATTTTGCCCACTTGTTCACGGTGGTGTCCTAATCTCTTGGAACAGTGCTGGTCCACCGTCCGTACCCCACAATACAGACTAGATGTGAACGGTGGGAACCGAGCAGTGCTCAGTCCATGAATTTATCAGCAACCATTCCAACTGGCCCCGGGATCACTTCCCTTCTGGATACCCAGGTATGTGAAAGGTTAGATGTTTTGGCCTCTCCTTCCTAATCCGCTGTTTCTATCTAGCTGTATAGACAAGAGATGATATGAAGTCCTATGGGCTGTGGTTTCCTATAAAATAAGGGGTTTGAATTGGATGATCCTGGGGCTCCTAAATTATAAATTTAGTCTCCTCAGCTTTAGACTTTTTTTTTTTCCATTTCTACCTTCATGTGGCCAACCTTCAACAAAACTGTACTATCAGGGTGATTTCTGATTCCTTCTGGTGAGTCTCAGTCTCAGCTGTTTGCAAGTAGACCCCTGCCAGTGACGGGCCCAAATCCTGGCACTCACCATTCCAGGGCACTCTGACTGCATTCCATCGTGATCCCCTGCACCTTTCTGCATAAGGCTTTTCCCTCCATGGGAGGAGCAGGAAGTTCTGGGAAGTAAGCGTCTCTTGGAATGACCTTCAGTTGCTAATGTGTAAGAGTTGGCAGATAAAGGATCCAGTTCCCTTCCCTGCTGGTGGGCTGACTCTGAGGCATGTCTGGTGCTGTCTCCCAGAGCTGCCCAAAGACTGAGCCCCAGTTGCCCAAAGGGGTGTCCTGCTTGCCACTTCCTGCCATCTATTGCTCATCCTACGCCCCTTACCAGGGTTTCAGTGTTTCAGGGGATCACCTCCCCAATCATCTACTAGCACTCAAATCCTATGTCAGGTCAGCTTCTGGGGAACCCCCCCAAGACTCTGCTCCTTGACTTCTGCTCAGTCTCTCAATGTGCCTGCTGCCTCCATGACAGCACTGGCCTCGTCATCCCTTCTGTGGTCCCTTTCTTCCACAGTATTGCTAGGACCTCTTTGGTCCCATTTCCCCTTCCACAGTCTCCACACTTTCTTCCAGGCCCCCCCCCCCAAGCAAATCCCAAATCATTATGCAGAGTGATTCAACTATCCTTTATCCTTCTCTCTCTCTCTCTTTTCTCGCCTAAGCAATGCCCTCAGGGATCTTTACTTCTCTACCAACCCTTCCTATCAGGATGCTTGAGTCTCACCCAGCACATTTTGCTGACTTCTCTGAGGGTGAGGGATTGCTCACTGCAAACAGTTTAAAAACTATATTTTCCTCATTACATCTGGCACCATGAGAAGTTAGCTCAAGGTACACCAGGGAGACTTAAGGCCACAGCTGGAAAGTTCTGTTTGTTCCCAGTGTTTAGGGTTAAGACATATTCTCTGTTGGTCACTTGAATGACAAGTGGACATACAGACTGTATAAGAAGATAATGTTCCTTCTCCCTGGAATCTCTCTAAAAGAGGAACAATGAGGACTCTGGGTATTATTATTTGAAAAACTAGCATATAAGCTCAAATTGCCAATCAGCCTGAAACCTATACTTGAGTCTCTAATTTTTCTTGAATGTCTAGCATACAGACATTAGCCTCCATGTCCTTAACTAGACTAGTAGCATGGACACACTGGAAATACTGAATTGCCTGCCTGAGGCAAGGTGGATTTGAAAATAAATAATGCATTTCATATTCCCACGTGTCATCATGTCCCACGGAACCTTAGAGATGTAATGTGCTACCATCACTCTGTGCTCCCTCAAGCATTTCGAATTAAATCAAATACCATGGGCCCCTGCGCGGGACTGCAGGAGGAGGCGTGGGGAGAGAGCACAGACCAGAGAGGTTTTTTGCTGTCCTTCTCATCCTCATCACTGTTTGGCCACCCCAGACCTCTTTGCCTCAATAATAAGGGGCGAAACAAAACAAAACAACTTCCCAAACTCAACTAATTGCAAATCTAAA
This sequence comes from Spilogale gracilis, assembly GCA_004023965.1. Lineage (NCBI taxonomy): Eukaryota > Metazoa > Chordata > Mammalia > Carnivora > Mephitidae > Spilogale > Spilogale gracilis. The sequence continues at coordinate 33,257 of PITA01019619.1, forward strand.
CACCTAACCCCAACATCCAGTTAGATGATCAACCCTATGTGCTGTGTGACTTGCGGCAAATTACTTAACTTCTCTGAGCTTCCCTTTGGCCCTCTGTGAAACAGGATCCATAAGAGGGTTATTGTGAGGATTAAGAAAGTCCATAGCCCAGTGTCTGACAGCTGGTGGCCAGTCAACACGCAATGGTCATTATTATGGTCTACTTTGTCACTTTCTAGCTTTTGACTTTAGACTAGAACTCTGTCTTTCTGAGACTCAAGTTTCATGCTTAGAAAGTAAAAACAGAAACAACAAAAACCAAACTTGGCTGGCCAACCCCCATGGAATTGGGGTGAGGATTAAGTAAGGTGAAAATGAGAAATGATTCTTAACAAAAACCAATAGGATGAACACAGTATTCCCTGGTGGAGAGGAACCAGAGAGAAAAATTAATGAGTCTCTCACTCTTGTTGCAGAACTGATTGCAAAATAGCTCCACGTCTTTCTCTCCTCGCATCTACACCCCTTGGCAGTGTGACTCCGTAGCTCCTCCTCCCATCAAGAGTTCATATCTTGCTCCTGGAGATTGGGCTGGGCCACGCAGCTTGCTCTGCGTTGCAAATGGAGGCTTCAAGAGCCCTTGCACAATGGAGCTTGCCCTTTTGTGGTGCTCTCGGGAACCCTACTACCACTGCTATGCGGATGAACCCATTGCCCGATGAGCAACACAGGCCCTGATAAACAGCCCTTATCGCCCTTGCCAACAGTCAGACACCCGGCAGACATGGAAGTGAGGTCATCGGCCGAAAGCTGACTGCAGCGCACGAGGGGGCCCAGCCAGCACCTTGGTGCGCAGCCATCCCACCGGCCCAGCCCCTCTGTCCCGCACAGCGTTCCTCCCTGTCTACAGGGGAAATCACTCTCTGAATTATTGCCCTTCTTAGTTACCAAGCTGCAGTTTCAAACTTCATCCTTTTTGTTTCGTGTGTTTGAAAGCAAATGGTACAATTCCAGGCTTAGACAAACACATGCTGAGTGTTTGTAGACGGACTGACGGCTGCAGAGCTGGGCCATGTAGGTCAAGCAGGAGGCAAGGTTGGAGCAGGGGGTTCTGATGAAGAGTAGTCAGAGCAGGGTTTCTCAGACGTAGCACTGTTGACATTTTGGTCCAGATAATTCTTTGTGTGTGTGTGTGTGTGTGTGTGTGTGTGTGTTGCGGGGAGGGACTGTCCTGTGTGTTACAGGATACGCAGCAACAATACTAGATACTAGCAGTGACTCCCCTCTTCCCCACAGTGTGACAGCCAGGGATGCCTCCACACACTGTCAGATGTCCCCTGGGGAGCAAAACCACCATCTCCCCCATCCTCACAGAGTTTGGGGAGAAAATTCTGAGCAGCTGTTGGGTTACATCTGGGTAATGGTGAGTAGCTGCCTGAGATCGAGGGCTTCATCCCCAGACCTGTGAACAGCACAGAGCGGTCAGGAAGGCTGGCTGCAGCTTCCGGGGCTGAATGCTAGAGTCCTTGAGCCATGGGCCCTAACGGAGCTCTGAAGCTCAGGTCTAGGGTCAAGTGAGAATTGAACCATCTAGTTTGTGATAGGCATCTCCTTCCCGCCTCCTCACCTCCTTTTTGGTAGCTCCTCTGGTCAGTGGACAGAGGAAATAAAGACGGAAGAAACTCTAGGGAGCCAACATTTTTTGCTTTAAGGGTATGGGGAAGGGAGAGGAAAGGAGCCCAAATGGCCTTTTGGGAATTTCAGTTTCCTTGGCCTTCATCCCATTAAGGAAAAGGTAATGAAGAAGTAGATTTAGGGGTGCCTGGGTGGCTCAGTTACTTAAGCATCTGACTCTTGGTTTTGGCTTAGGTCATGATCTTCAAGTTGGGGATTGAGTCCCACCTCTGGCTCCACAAACAGTGTGGAGTCTGCTTGGGATTCTCTCTCTCCCCCTGCTCCTCCCCCCCTCCACGCTCCCCCCCCTCTCTAAAATAAATTAATTTTAAAAAAGTAGCTTTATTACCAAATAGCGAAATATACCCAAACTGACGGCAATCCTTGCCGAAAAGGAATTGTTTAGGAGAAGATGGTGAAGTCAGAGCATTAAATGTTTTCCCCCATACAACGCAGCAGAGATCAATAGCTATTTGAGTACTTCTCCATCATCAGCCAACCATCCACAAGCCTCTGGGTAAGATGGTGCCGTTACAAAGCCTCGGTCCACCGATGGCGTTTTAATATCCCTTGACACCATTACAGAGTGAATATGTTCTATAAACAGAGGACAGCAAGCATGCCTGGGCTAATAGCTTTTCGTTCCCACTGTTATTCAAACCACCCTAATGCAGAAGCTCTCACATTTATAATTCTCCACAAAACAAAGCCTGCTTTCCGGCGGTACCAACTACCAGGATGGGTGTGGGAAAGAAAATACACGGAGGAGATGCCTGAAAGTTCATATATTTCCACAGAGCTAGGGCATTAGATGAACTTGTTTTTATTGGTGGTTTCTGGGCACCAGGGATAACGAAACTATGGTCAGGGCTTTTCTTTTCTTTCTTTCTTTTTTTTTTTTTTAAAGATTTTATTTATTTATTTGATAGAGAGAGATCACAAATAGGTAGAGAGGCAGGAAGAGAAAGGAGGAAGCAGGCTCCCTGCTGAGCAGAGAGCCCGATGTGGGCCTCGATCCCAGGACCCTGAGATCATGACCTGAGCTGAGGGCAGAGGCTTAACCCTCTGAGCCACCCAGGCGCCCCTGGTCAGGGCTTTTTTTTTTTTAAAGATTTTGTTTATTTATTTGACAGAGAGAAACACAGCCAGAGAGGGAACACAAGCAGGGGGAGTGAGAGAGGGAGAAGCAGGCTTCCCGCCGCGTAGGGAGCCCAATGTGGGGCTCGATCCCGGGTCTCCAGGACCATGACCTGAGCTGAAGGCAGTGGCTTAACCAACTGAGCCACCCAGGCGCCCCATAAGGATGTCAGTCTTAATGGATTAAGGCCCACTCAGTAACCTCATTTAACCTTAATTACCTATTTATTTTTATTTTTAAAAGAAGATTTATTTAATGATTTGAGAGAAGGAGAGAGCGCATGCACAAGCAGGAGGGGCAGGCAGAGGGAATCTCAAGCAGACCCCACTGAGCACAGAGCCCGACGCAGGGCTCCATCTCATGACCCTGAGATCATGACCTGCGGTGCTGGAGCCTAGGACCTCAACATACAAATCTGGTGGTGGTGATGATGGGAACACAGTTCAGCCCACAACAGGGACTGTAGGCAGGCGCACATTCCCTCTCTCCCCAACGCACATATCAGCAAGTGCACAGAAATGCCAGGCCCCCTTGCCCAGCCCATGTACCCCCCTCTGCTTTGCTGTGACTGTTGGCAGCTGGTGGCTCACAGCTGCCCTTTTCTGTGCAGAATTTTCCATGTCCAGGAACCTTCTTGAGAGAAGCTATGTGCTCTATTTGACAGCCCACAGCTAATGATGACTAATAATGGTATGGGGGTAGAAAGGGCCAGTCCCCCTGCCTTAAGGGGGCGCTGACTACGTGCTGCAGTGCACACTCTCAAGCTCCCTGCGGACTAGCTGACACTAAACTCCAGCTGAGATCACAGCCCTGCTCCGCTCCTTCCCCTGCCCCCTCTGATTTCTCTTACCCCCCTTCTCCAGAGAGTTCTCCTGCATAAATCATGCACCTGAACCCTGTCTCAGCCTCAGCTTTTTTTTTTTTTTTAAGATTTAATTTATTTATTTGAGACACACA